>CAUYRT010043702.1:0-205396 GCA_963574885.1 Lepilemur ruficaudatus
TACTCGGGAGGCTGAGGCAGAAGGATCGCTTGAGCCCAGGAGTTTGAGGTTGCTGTGAGCTAGGCTGATGCCACGGCACTCTACAGCCCGGGCAACAGAGTGAGACTCTGTCTCAAAAAAAAAAAAAAAAAAAAAAAAAAGCTGTGTGAATTCATCCACAACAAGCCTATATGACATGAAATGTTAAAGGATATCCTTCAGACAGAAGGTAAATAACACAAGATGGAAATATGACTCTACACAAGAGAATGCAGAGTGCTGGAAAGGTAATAAAGGTAATATATAAATACAAGATGTTTTTCTTATTATTTAAATTTCTATAAAATATAATCAACTAGTTAGACAAAATAATATCAATGTGTATAGAGTTTATAATCTCTATGAACATAAAATTTATTACAATAACATAAAGATGGGAGAGGGAAAAATAGAAGCCTACTATTGTAGCATTCTTATACTATATGCGGAATAGAGCATGATCACTTGAAGATAGACTGTAATAAGATGAAGATGTATAGTATAAATCCTAAAGCAACTACTAAGAAAACAACAAAGAGGTATAGTTATAAGCAAGCCTACAAAGAAGAGAAAATAGAATAAAAAAATTTAATCCAAACAAAGGAATAAAAACTATTTAATTAATTCAAAGGTAAAAGAGAGAGAGAACGAACAAAGAAGAGATGGGACAAATAGGAGACAAATCGCAAGGTCACGTATTTAAACCGAATCATATCAATAATACCATTCAATGCAAGTAGTTTAAATGCCCAATCAAAAGGCAAATATTATAAGATTACATAAAAAATAAGACCCAACTATACGCTGCCTGCTTTAAACATAAAGACACAAATAGGTAAAAAGTAAAAAAATGGAAGAAAATATTTCATGCTAACACTAATGAAAAGAAATCTGGAATGTCTATGTTAATATCAGGCAAAGTGGATTTCAGAGAAAAGCATATTACCATGGATAAAGAATGTAATTTCATAGTGATAAAGGGATCAGTTCATTAAGACGACATAAAAATCTTACATACTTATACATGTAAAAACAAAGCTTTAGAATGCATGAAGCAAAAACTGATAGAATTGCAAAGAGAAATAGACAAAACCATAAGATAATCACTAATTTTTAGCAACATTCATCCAGCAAAAACATACTAAATCCTCTAAATACAAGACATTGTGTTGGTGTCAAAGGAGACTACAAATGACTTTAGACTCCTCAGGTACATAACAAAAGGTTTGTATAATAACTGCTACTTAGTCTTTCAATTCTTTTATGATTTTATTTTTTACTAGATCACAAACTCTTATTTAAGTAATAACAATAATTAATAATACCTCTCTAATTTGGCATGACCTAGGTGACTAAGTGTGATGGTTAATTTTATGTGTCAACTTGCCTGGGCTACAGGGTGCCCAGATAGCTGGTTAAACAACATTATTTTTGAGTGGGTCTGCAGAGGTATTTCCAAAAGATATCAGTATTTGAATTAGTGCATTATGTAAAGCAGACCACCCTCACCAATATGGGTGGGCCTCATCCAACTGGTTTAGGACCTGAATGGAACAAAATGATGGAGGAAAGGAGTATTCTCTTTCCCTCCCTCCCTCCCTCTCTCTCTCTCTCTCTGCCTGATTGCTTGAGCTGTGACATCAATCTTCTACTGCCCTTGGCATGCCTGGTTCTTCAACCTTCAGACCCAGACTGGAATCTACCCCATCTGCTCTCCATCTCTCAGGCCTTCAAACTACGCCACCAGCTGTCCTGGGTCTCTGTCTTGTAGACTGGGACTTGTCAACCTCCATAGTCATGTGAACTAGTATCTCATAATAAATATGTCTCCCTCCTGCTGGTTCTGTTTCTCTGGAGAACTTGACTAATACACCAGGATGTAAAATTCAAAGTACCAGGTTTCTGGGCTTGGAAACATCTAAAAATTTGCCTTAAATCTTTTTTGGATCTAGGCAGCTACAGGTAAATAACAATAAATAACAGAGGGTCACGTGGTAAGTGCTCTAACAAAGGTATATTAAAAGACCCAACTATGTTTGGGGACATTAGGTAAAACTACCCATAAAAGGTACCATGAGCTGAGTGGGAAGTTTGCAGGAAACCTGCTGAAAAGGGGACTGTCAGGTATGGAGGCTGGCACACACGAAACACCAAAGGATATTCATATCAGAAACACAATGCATACATCAATGGTCCAAGTACTTACTAGCATAAGGAATGGTACTGAACAGGGAAGGTGCCGCGAATATCTCAGAAACAGCAACCACGTCGGTGACACCGAGTCAAGGGCACTGGCCAGGCCGTAAGGACGAAACAGGCAGGGAAGGAGCTAGAAGGAACCCACAGAGGGCTGTGCACAGCAGGCTACGCTGCAGGAAACCACCGACAGCATCTGACCAGGAGATGAGCTGTGTGGTTTAGGACGAGCTACCAGGAGGAGAAGGGACTCTGGTTCCACAACTCTTAGTTAATGAAGAACTGAGCTAGTTTGGTAGCAGTGGGAGCAGACAGATGCAGGAGACACCACAGAAGCAACCGGACGGGTGGTGGAGGGGCATGTTGCAGGATTTCTGGAAAGCGAGAGAGCCTGGGGCTCTAAACTATTTAGGCCCTTTTCCTCTAGATAGTTTCCTCTTGTTAACCATGAACCCCAGGCTGGAGTTAGTAATCGGAGCCTATTCATGCCAACATGCCCCATAAAGATATAAAAGGAGATACACAAGTTCACAAATAGACATATACACAGATGTACAGATAGGCAGATAGACTGATACCAGGGTACATGGACTCATAGATCCAAGTACAATGTATAATTGGAAGGATACCTGTTTGTTATTCCAGAAGTCAAATGTGCATTACAAGCAGGGAGAAGATGTTCCGAACTTTGGCTCCAGACATTTCTGAAAACTGGGTGATAGGTCAGGGAGGGAGGGAGAAACAAGAGTTCTCACTTTTTCCAAACCAGTTCTTCTATTTCTTCACTACGCAACATTACCAGTATAACAGGCTTGCCTGTTGATTGAACATAAATGTACTCGTACCTTTTCCCAGAATGCCCCGAGTCCACTTAGGTGCACACGGAATTCCAGTTTTAAGTTCTCTTCGTAAACACACACAAACGGTGCCGTGAGTGACATTACACCTGTTGAGTCAACCGTGCTAGGGCTTTCAGCCTAGGTGAAGTCCCAGGTATTTCAAAACCTCAGGCTCAGGCCACTAAGCTAGCCTCAAGGCTTTTATGAGAGCTGTAATCCCCAGGTAAGCACAAGCAACAACAACTGGATGGGTTACCACCCTGGCGATGGCAATTTGCACGTTTCATGAATGCTGATCACAATTTAAGCCACCAGGTTCTATGTTTCGCAATGACCCTTGAATTACTGGTTAGGTGTGTGCTGGGTTTGTTAGTTAATGCGCGATAACACAGTAATAACAATTAACTTTATCACATTCTGGAGGAAGTGCCATAAGAATCCTGCACTGTGGTTTAGAAAGCAGAAGTAATTATAGCTCTACCCTATAATTTTATGGTTTATCTATCTCTATAAGCATGCCACTCGACGATAACAAAGGAGGTGCTATGTAACTTTCATTGAGAAACCAGGGAGCCGTGTGAAACATTGAAGAGATTTACCCATAAAAAAAAATCTGAATTTTTACTTGAAACACGAAAGTGAAGATCTTATCCATCCAGTTTTAACTAGAGAGATAAAGGGATTTGAAAGGAAGAGGAATAGTGCGGTAGGCAATTGGATCTCATCTATGAATAAGATTCTTTGTTCTCCGCATTTGATGTGGAATTGAGTGAACAGCTTCCTATGCAGGGATTCCTACACTGGAAAGCAGAAAAATGCCTCATGTTCCAGTGGCCTCTGGCCCCTGGCATCTGGCTGTCTGCCAGAATAACTCGACGTCCCCATTCGGCAGTTCCCATACAAGGATGAAAGGTCTTGACTCTGCACTTACAGCCTGGGTTTGAATTTTGCCTACTTGCTAGCTCTACCATGTTAAATAAATTACTTGCCCCATCAACCTCAGCTTTCTCATCTGTAAATTGGAACTAATAATTCACTTGGATTATTATCAAAAGAGCCTGTAAATGCTTTGCAAACTCTAACTACTGGAAAAGTCATTATCATTGTACCACGTTTTTGTCACCTGACGCACTATGACTGTGGAAATGTAATATATAAGAGATGCTAAAATGAAAAGCGCTAATACTTTCAAAACCAGCCTATTTTTAAAGTGTGCTGTTCTCGTTGCTAAAGTAGCACCATTTCAGTTGGATGATAGTGTAGATTCTGTTAAGCAAGGCCATATGAAGAAAGAGTCTCAGAGCTAAGTACAAAAATATTATGTAGTCGACCATGGTTACTGCGTAGATGATGAAACAAAATGTGCCTGAACTGAAATAAAAACACTGCCGGCATCGCGTTCCATAATGACCTTCCACGTCCCAGGAGAGGAGGTTAAGTAGGATTCTTTCACTGGCCTTCAAATGTTTGTCTCTCGGACTGGAATATTTGTCATAATGTACGGGATGCCTTACAAATGTCATTTTCTGTTCTAAAGAGACAAAACTAAGCCTTGATGTCCATTTCACCCAAATAGCCTAGCAAAAAAAAAAAAAAAAAAAAAAAGTTGTTTTATTTAAAGGAATATAAAATGAAAACTGGCAAAAAAGAAAATAATGATGGATATCTGGGTTTAAGACCCTTTAGAAATTCTCTTGGGGCCTTGGAATCGGTACCACGTTCTGCTCAACCCTGACTCCAGACCTAACCTCTCCCACTCCGAAGCCAACCTGGACGAAAACCAGCTCCACTGCAGGCTTAACTGTGTCAGAACCTGTATTGTCACTTCCCAAGCACGTTTAAGCCCTTTTAATAGATTAGGTCAGGATGGGATCCTCATAATTTAGTGTTGTGAATGGTACGAATAAAGGCTTCAATGACATCTAATCAGAACATTTTCTTTTCTCTTCTCTAAGACCATTATTCCACAGAGGACCAGGTTTCCCCAGCCTGTCAGTCATTACAGCTACAAGCCGCCCTCGCGCATTTGAAAGCCATCAGGTAGCTAATTTGCCGATATAGATTTATAAGAGATGAGACAGCCTGTGGCTGTGGTCTCTCTGGCTTCTCCCACACAAAGAAGGCGGAAGCACACGGGGGATTTCTTTTGCTGACGATGAACTATTGTTTAAACATCGATTGCCTCGGCTTTTTCTACCATTCACTTTTTTTCTCTCTCCCTGTCCACGAACACCAGCAGTCACAGACTTCATTCGGAGCCCGTCGACTGAAAGTTACCAGCTCCACACACTGATAAATGAGCCATTTACAGGTCAGAGCTAGGGGAGAAAAAAAATAATAACACTCACAGATATTAACTAAGCCTTGAGTGAATTCTTCTTATCTACTCAAAAGACTTACATGCTTTCTATGCCAATGAACTCCAGCATACACAACAGAAAATGAACGAACTCCTGTTAAAGTAATTTCATAATGCAAAAAAAAAAAGGACTGTACAAATGCAAGGTATCTGAGAAATAGATGGCATATCTCATTTGGGACTAAAGAGACCCTGGGACAATGCACAGCGCCAGTGACTGCAGTGCGGGGGACGGGGAGAGGCTGAGGATCAGACCTGGGGCGAATCCTGAGTTGATCGCATATCAATAATCACAGACAACTTACTTAATTTCCCTGGACCACAATTCTTTATTTGTGAATTGAGATGATGGTATGTAGCTCCCAGGGGTGTTGGGAGTAACAGTGAATTCAATTTAGATACAATGTTTAACAATCTCTGGCATGTAGCAAGCTATCGATAAATAGTAGCTATTATGATTGTTAATAATATTAGACCATGTGTATCCTGTGAAGATCAGAAGCAGCGGCTCTTTTTCTCATAGTAGACAACACAGAAAGAGCGATCATAATATTTAACAGTCTGACCAGCGAATGAGCTAGAAGGAAGTGTTTTGTGGGTTTCCAGGGAACTGTCCAAAGGGAGCCCACTGTGGGTGCATCCTGTGGCCCACCTGTCTTTCTTCCCCAGCCTACGACATGGGCGTTCGGCTCACGTTCCAGGAGCCACTTTAGGAAACAGAAGCTATCTGCTGTGGGTGATTTGAAGGGATAAGAAAACGACAGAAGTAGCCTGAGTCTCAGAAATCTCTAGAACCTCCATACAGTTCTAGACTACCTGCCTCCAGACTTCCGTTTTGTGAGACGGAAACCTCTACCTTGCTTAAATACATAAAACTCACACCTTTTATGTAAATAGGGTGTTCTGTAGCCATGGGAAAATATCCATCCCAGGCCACCAATGCTTCACATGGCTCGGTCCATCTCGTTAACTTTCTCTCTGATCTGACACCTCCCGTGAAGAATCGACTTCCCCCCAACCCATGAAAAGAGCCCACCTAGCAATCGTCCATGCTTTAGATCTCAATCAGCTGAACTAGCTATCACTCCTGGTAGCAGAGATTACACGTAAAACAGACAGAAAGGAGGTTTACTTTCCCAGCTTGTAAAGAGCCACACTGCCGCTGATCTTTCTGCTCTTTAAGTGGCTCTCCTCAGTTTGGTCCCTCCCCATCGAGTCATTCTGGCAGTAAAAGTCTCCCCTCCTCTCTCGGCTGCCATTCGGAGGGGCCTATTGGTCGCCGGGGGCTTTATCTGCTCAGTGTTCTATTGGGGATTTTGTCTGCAAGAGTGCTGTGTCCCTGTACCGACCATTAACCAGCCCCGTGAGTCCTCTCACCTCTCTGCTGAAGCAGAGTACCAAGTCCCGACTCCTACTTCTACCTGCAGGTGTGAAGCTACAGGTGTTTATCTGTGCAGAGGTTACAAAGCAGGCCAGTTCCTCTAGCAACAAAAATTAATATGTAGGTGAGTTCCAGGCTCGAGCAGTGTTTCTTTCCAATTATATCTACTCATTTTCATGAGGTGTTATTTAATTCCCTGGGTTTCATGATAAACTGCACCAATGCCGCTCGGTTTTCAAAGGCAATTTGTGATTCAGTTATGTGAAAAGACACAATATTAAATAAAAATTAGTCTTAATATTAGGTCCCTCTGTTCTCTGAGTAGGAAGCTCATTGCCAAGCAATTCTCATTTACAGTAATACATCTTTGCTTTGAAAACCGTGATAGCAGAAAAGTGTGCAAAGGAGAAGGAAACCGCGCTTCAAAATGTCAAACGACATCTGGTTCCCATTTCTGAGAATTACGGAGCTTTCTGCAGCCCTTTAGCCCTTCAGCCCACGTTGCAACTCTGCCTTCATAGTTTATGAGCTTTATCTTCAGAAGCCTTTCAGTGAATGAAACCCGATACAGAAAGTGAATCTCTTCTTTAGGTCCTCTCCGAGGATTAGGGACAAGATTTATTAGAACAACACTGTTCATGTTGGGATGCTTTAAGGTTGTGTCAACATTTCCATTATAAGCCCGGGCTTCCAGGGGTGTGTGCAAAAAATAATAATAATTACCTAGCTTCAAATTCGGAAAGTGAGGTAGGGATTTGAAGATCCACGTTCGGTTTCTTGGAACTTTATAAAAGATGCATGCCAATGACCTTCCTAGGGGGTAGTAAGTTATATCCCAGAGTCTTTATATTTTGCACTTTGAGACTGTATCCCACAGCCCGGGCAAAAAGGAAATGCTGAGACTATAAGTCAAATAGTTGGAGCCAGAAATCTAAGTACAATTATGCTTAGAAACTGCAAAATGGGTCACCACTTTAACATTTACGTTGAGAACAGGGCAGAAGCGATTTCCTCGCCTGCAGCTATAAGTCTGTCTCATGATGCTCCCAGCTATAACTTGAGATTGACCAGTCAGCGATGGTTTCTCCTAAATTACCTGCAGCAAACCTCCCTGCTGCCTACACAAACAGTGGCTGAGAGGCCTGACGGAAAAGTCCTGGGACATCACGGTGAGCGACACCAAAGTTCATCTCGGCTGCCCTCCACTGTACATCCGTCTCCCTTCCCCCTCTACTGGGTGACTTCTGGCTGCTTCTCCTTAGACTGTCCCCTAGGCAGTCACCCCTCATCATTGTACCGGCTCTAAGACTCCCCTGGTCCCTTCCGCATCCCTGCCACCTGGCATCCCCCTTCCATCCTGCACACCTGACTGGTCCAGAGCCTACCAGGTTCTTGCCGATTTCCCACACGCTGCTAAGTCTTAAGGGGTTGTCTCTCTCAAAGACATTCGTATCTTTTAAAGGAGCAAAGCTGGCGGAATTTGGGATGCCCTACAGATGGAATGAGGAGGTGTTTTTAAGGAAGGGTCCTGAAAGTACTTTTCCAACAACATCACAAGGAACAGTACACTAATTCCCCTAAGTAAGAGGTTTAAATATCTTCTCAATTCTCCTACACCCATGCAGAGAATTACTCATAAAATATAAGTTCCACGGGAGCAGGGGCTTCGTTGTTTTGTTCCCTATTAAATACCTGGCATTTAAAACATTGTAGATACTCAACAAATACCCAGTGAATGAAGGAATAAATAAATTAATGAACCTATCAAATACATCTTTATCAACTCTCAAAGCCTCAATAATAACGGACCTATAATCACATTTCTTCAATGCAAAAAAAAAAAATCTATTGGAGTAAACAAATGATTATCTATACGTTGCTATGTCCAGTGGGGGGGTGTGGAGTAGAAGAATCTCATAAGAAATGAGCAAGTAACTGAGAGAAAGTGCAATTCCCAGTGTGGAGGGGACGCCAGAGCAATGTTTGTTCTTTTTCCTGACTGCTAAAGACAACTTGAACCTTTACCATGTAGAATCTGAAACCGAAAGAAAGCTTCACTCAGCATCTTGTTTCTCAAACATGAAAAATATCTCAAGTAAGTATTATTTGACATACGGTGCTCTGCCAATGTAGCCAGACAGATGACAGGTGCCGTGAAGGCAGCCAGGCACAGCTTCTTATTCTTGCTTCTCATGCGGGATGGCGCGAGCTGCTCGTGGAACGCGGGACGTGAGGGCGTGTGACGCCGGCTCAGCCCCTCCTCGGCAGCCAGCATTTTATCTGAACTGCTAATGAGCATCAGAGTCTGCTTTGATTTTCATCCACCCTTCTTCCTCTGCCAGGGGGCAGAAAAAGCAAGAAAAGGAGATCAAAGAAGACAAGCCTAAAAGAGAAATATTCTGACAGTGAGATCTTCTAGGTATTTAGATGATATAACAGGAGCGTTTGAAGGATCTTCGTGTATTGTTTATCTACATTTTCTAACGTTTCTACCATAAACAGGTATTGCCTTTACGAAGAAAACGGTGTGTTTGTTTGTTAATAAAATGTCACGCCACTGTCAGCTGAGGAACTCACTCATCTTGGCCGCTTACCACTCTTGGTCTGATGCTTTGTTCCGTCGTCCCTTTAAACAGCTGAACCAGATGGTCTCAAAGGTGTTTCTGGGGCTGACGTTCGGTGCTGCCGCAACTATCTTTCGTTATTTCTTTGTGGCCTTTCTGGAGAACTAAAAATACACTCGAGTTCCCCATCCGTCCTCTAGTTCTATTTCAATTAGCCTGCGGAGTTCCAGTCCTTTCCAGGGAACCCAAGGATCTCATCTCTTGGAAGTTGTATTCTTTCTTGGCCAACTGCAAAGAAGAGGACCCTCCACACAGCAGGAAAAAAAAATGCATTGTGCTCCTAAGTGTTTATGGCCTTAGTCTTAATAGCAGTTTGTTCCTAAGAACAAGAAAAAAACATCTCCACGCACTGGCACAGTCCTCGCCTGATCTCATTCCAGTAACTAACAACGACAACAACAACAAAAGCAAAGCCTCTTTTTTTTTGTTTGTTTAATTAAATTCTTTCAAGCCACGTAGAGCAATACTGCTGGGTAGATCTTGTAAGAGGAGATAATTAAAACACAAACAGACTAGTTCTTTCATTTGGAATAGCAGCTACTGCACATGCTCCGGACAGCTAGCCCTAACCAAATCCCAGAGGATTCTTAGTGTGCAGACGGAGTCGGTTTTGGAAAGAGACACAGCAGTTTGTTTGAGAGCTATAAACCCCTTCACACTGGGAATCAGGCAGGATATCTCCGGAAAGTCAGACTTTTCCTGAGACACCGCCAAGGAGCCGGGCAAATGAAACGATGTCTTTGGCAACAGGCTTTCGGTGGGCTTGTGGATCTTAGAAAAAGAGCTCTCTCACTCCACAGTCCTGGGATGAAGCAAGGTGATCGGGAGTCTCCAGGCCTTTCAGAGCAGAAAAAAAAGTGAAAGAAAGAGAGAAAAATATTTTCCTACTCATCAATGTGTTTTCCCCAAAATGCTACTAGATCCTGTTTTTAGATTCCACATGTTTTATGTTCTGATCGGAAGTGACATATAAATCCTGCCACCCTATCTATGATGTTTCCAGGGGACTGTCAGCACAGTTGACAACCTTATTAAATGCAGTAAAGAACACTGGCCTTGTGGATTCTCCGTGATGGCTTTGAGACAACATAGCTCTTGGCGTGAGCGCCACCAAAATTTGCACCCTGCCTTCCTGCGTGAGCTTGACAAAAGTCGTGATCCTTTCTGAACACGAGTCTCCTTATCTTGAAAGGGAGGACTGGCCTTGGAGAACATGCTTGTCACCCCACATTCCTGAGGTCCATCTGATCTCAGTGCAGCTGTGAGGGACAGTTCTGGACACGTTTAAAGGTGACCTACCTTGGACACAAGCCCTGGTATCTGTGGCTTCTCTGCCTCTTGTCTTTCTCTGAAGGTCTTGGAAGCTACTCAGTCCACGCATCAGCACAGCCTAAAAGCGCGGGAAAACAATGTCCCCTCTCTGGACAACCCTGAACCAATGGGAGACAGAAGTCACAGGACACATGTCCTGCCTCCCCGTGCTCTGGTGGGACAAGTTTGACAGGGTTTTACATGGCCTTTCTCTTGTCCCCCCACCATTCTGTACTCCCTCACTTCCAATTCCTGGGGTCAACTCCCGAATAAACTACTGGCCCCCAAGTTCTTATTTCAGGTTCTGCTTTAGAGGAACCCAAAGTGAGATGTTTCTTATTGGTTTCTGCGTTTTTCTTTCATGAGTTAAATAAGAGGACACATAGGCTCCTTTGTGAACCCTGCATGGACAGGCGAGTGATGGTTACAAATATTAAAATGTTTCTAGCTATTATCTGGATCTAAGGCTGTGCTGACAATGTTGAACTTATGTCATTATTTTGTGTGTCATTTCCATTACAAATATCTCATACTTGGTAGGTTTATAACAAACATGTTCAGGGAACCAAAATACATGTGGCACTAGAGGAAGAAAATGAGCAAAGCACCTCGGGGGATGAAATGACCCACATCCTATGACGCCTCTGCAACTTTATTCTTGTGTGTTTGTCTCTAGAAAGTGTGTCCCTGCTTCACCCTCCCGTTGGATTCCCACTGATCGTTCCGTTCTCAGCTCCATTCACCCATGAATTCATTCATTCTCCAGGGTTTATTGAACACTGCCGTATGCCACGTGTAAGGATGCTCTAGCATCTTCCGCCTTCAAAATACAAAAATTCACCCTGGACCTCATCTTCTTGTTAAGCCACTGCCCTGTCTAGCCCCTCCCCTTTCCAGCCAAGCATCTCGAAACACTTGTCCGAGTAGCCTTTCTTTACTCGCTCATTGGCCACCCCTCCTGCTCAGTAGCGGACTGTCTCCTACTGAGGTCACGAATGATTTCACTATTACTAAATCCCAGTGGACAGTGGTCCTTATGTCACCTGAGTTCTCAGGGCCACTCCACACTGTTGACCGCTCGCTATTTGGTTATGGGATACCTGAGATGATTCCAGACATGGAGACGATGTTGAGAATCACAGATTCAATGCTCATTTTCCCGATGAGGAAATCGAAACGTGCAGAGTGAAGTGACTTCCCTACGTTCTAGAAGCCTCTGTCTGTGACCAAGAAGACCAAAAGAAAAGGCTGTAATAAGTGGCGAGAAATGGTAAGTCATTTAAGATAAAATTATCGTGGAGAGAAGCAAGGGAGACTGCCAGCAACGGCAGAAACCACTCAGTGGCTGCCAAGGGTGAGGATTGTGAAAACGTAAATCCCACTTAAATCCTTTATCGCCCGACTGTGTGTACACCGGAGAGCCAGCCTGAGAAAAATGTATCTACGAAACTTCTCCCTGAAAGGCTGAAGCAGGGGAGAAGCGGGGAAGGGAAACAAAGTCTGAAATTCCACCACTGGCTAGTTAAGAAACTGTGAACGTCAGGGCATCGCCCTAGAAAGGAGTTTCACCAGGTTAACCACTTTTTGTGACTATTTTTATTGTTTTTATTTTAGATTTTGTTGTACTTTGTGCATATTCTCATCAGAGTTGGTGGGTTGAGATAGTTACAATCTGATGGCCATTGCAACACATTCCTTGTCCGAATTTTCCATACTTTTATTGCCATCATTCTGGCAAATAAAATAACAAAAAAAAGTTAAAAATCTTTTTAAATTGGTTAATGGCAATTTTGTCGCGGGAAGTTTTCCCCTGTGATTTAACCAATCGACTTGGCTGTTACTGGATTCGGATCCAAACACGCTGTAAACTCCAGTTCCTGTTTCTGGGGCCAGGTTTAGTCTCAGGAACTTCTCCAAGGTTTTGATGTGCTAATTTTCTCATGAGTACCCAGTAGCCCTCCTTGGTTTAATTAATAAATATTTCGTGTTGACAAAGGAAGGGGAGACAGAAGTCTGATTCATGAATTTGATCATTGTCTCCCCTCACAGTGACCCTCACTTGAAATTGGTCCTGAGTCTTATCCGTGGCTCGGTTTGATGCCTCGACATTTGCATATCACATATATCGTGGGAAGCAGGCTGCCCTCCAGCCCCGGCCTGCAGACAGCAGCAGAACAAGGTGCCCACTGGCGGGGCAGAGAAACATCTGTAAACCCACCGCGATTGCCCGAGAAGAATTGGACAGGAGATTACCTGACTCTGCTCCAAGTCCCCCTCCAGAAATCCAGGTCCTCCGGGTGTCCTGTTTTCATAGGTTTGATGTTCCTATGTATGTATTTGATTTTTCACCTAAGTATTTACTCTTCTGAAATGAGAATGACAGCACAGCTCCAACGTCTAAACTTAGAGTTTCTTGTTGTCAAAACCTCACCTGGCCAGTCAGGATGCTTCGGCAGATCCTAAGGGTGGCACAACTCAAACGCATTGTCGTGACAGAGAATTAACTGAATGACGTTGGAACAACGCATGTGACTTCACATACATTAACTGACTCCGTATCTTTTTCCTTGAAACCATTTTTTGCCCCTAAGTTAGGAACAGGCTGATGGTGGGTACTGATTCAAATCAAGTCCTTTTTTTTTTTTAGGACCTAGTTGGATTTACAAAGCTGTGAGGACCACTGTTATTCTATTCACATCCTCTGTCTTTTCACCTGCCCACGTTTTCCCATCCACTCTCCTCTTCCCAGAATTCACCTGTTATCGTTTATATGACGCCATATGTTTGTTAGATCACTCAGATGTAACATTCAGATCTCTGGCAGGGTGTAAACGAGTTCCCAAGATTTTAGAATTGTGTTCCAAAGCTGTTTTATTCGCCTGACCCACTTATCTGGAGAGCACTTTAGAGATTGATCTCAGGCACTTGAGAGCACAATAACCAACCCAGAGCCCGCCCTGAGGCTGCCTTTGACGAGGTCCACACGCAGTTCCAGATGCCAGCATAACAGGAAAATAATGCCATCGTGGACTATATTAATTATGCACTTAGAAGGAGCATTGTTTCCTTTTTAAAAAAACTAAAATATTACAATGTAAAGACAGGTGTCAGTTCTATTCAACATACTAAATGAATTAGGTAAGAGCATTGGACCAATAAGACTACAGGCTTATCTCAGGCACTGTTATCTAGAGCACTATTCCGCAGCTAGTGGAGAGAGAGTGCTCTGTTTGGAGGCTGAAGGCCTGAGCCTTAGCTCAACTTTGCCACCACTAACCATCTGCCATTTGAGCAAGCTCCATTCTATACGTGCACACCCTTTCCCCATCTGCAACATGAGACACTTGGCTTACCTGCACATACATTAAACTGTGCACCTCAGAAATGTTATGAATTGTTCCCTAAAAAAGAGTCATGTGGCCAAAGAATGTTGGGGGATCACAATATTATGTACACATGCACGCTTTCTTGGAGATTGGCAGTAAACATTAGCATAGCAAATGCTTCCTCGAGACATTCTAATAAAGTTTTATCACAAATACCAATTTTGTTGTTTAATCTAGGGATTCCCAAACATATTTTACCAAGAATCCTTTGTGTGTTCAAAGCACTTTGGGCAGCCCTGGACGAGATTTTTTGTAAGAGTGTTTGAACTTTGGCCCCATCCACGCTCAGGTGGGCCAGGTTTGCCTATCATTGCTCTATGAGGTGGTAGTTGAAAGCGGGAACCTCAGAAACCAGACAGGCTGGGCTCAAATCTATAGTTTCCTACTACCTAACTTTGTGACCCTAGTCATGTAATTTAACTTCTCTGCACTTTAGTTTCTTCTATGAAACTGAGATACTAAGATTAGCTACTTCAAAGGGTCACTATGAGAATCGAATGAGTTAATAAGACACATAGGATGCTTAGCAGATTACCTCGCATCTCATAAATTCTGCAAAAGTGCTGTTAACATTGGCATTTCCAGACTGGTATCAGATGCAACAGTCTAAAAGAAGAAAGAGTAGGAGAAAGAAACCGATGTTTGCTGGGCCTCTGTTCCATTCTATGCCAGATGCTTGATGCTTTACATACATACACTCATTAATGACCAAAATATGACTCTTTCATTTTGCAGGTGAGTAAAACAAAGCTCTGAGCTATTGGGGAATCTGCCTAATATTACCCAGATATCAAAGTGGAAAAAAAAACCAAAAAACGTATCTCAAATTCACGTACTCCTGACTTCAAAACTCACATTCCTTCTACATATCACACTGCCTTCAAGGGTGAAAAGTACAGACCTCCCTACTTGATAGATAGAGAAATGAGGCATCCAAACCAAAATACTTCTTGATAAAGAAATGAGGCACCCAAGCCAAAATATTTCTTGGGATCACAAAGTAAGATTCAAGTTAGGAAATAATCCACCTTCTGCCATTCACTTGTCTTATGTATTCATTAGTAGACCCTAAATACAGGACATATGGAAAGGAAAAAGGGGGGATATCTCTTCATTTTGATTGGGCTCTAACTTTTAAAATTAAGATGATTTTGTCTTTTACTTAAGTACCGCCTGTATGCACGGTGTCACATTTTAGCAGAGATTTTGTGCTCCCCTACCTGACTCAGACTATGCTTTTAGAGAAGCATAGATCTGAAGTAGACATTTAAAGGCCAAATTAATTCTACTGCCTCCAGAAAGAATTGGATCAAAATAATTTTCCAATGATAATCCCTTACCCTATTCTACTTTTAAATATTCAGAAAGGAAAATTCTGCGACTTTGGTTTAGGAAAATTCAAATATCAACGATATATTTAAAATGTCATAGTATTCAAGGACCTTCGAGACATTTGTGAAAAATAAAAACACATTAATCAAAAAAAAAAAAAGAGGGAAAAAATAGAGTTTAAGAAGATGAATTGATTTTCCATGATGGAGTACAGTATTGTGCGTTCAGAACTGAAATTCAGGACTGAGGACTCAGGGGAGTAATTTATTGGATATTAATCTTCCCTCTTAGCAGGCAAGGCGCAACTTTACTTAGATATGTCTCCTGTGTCCGAAGTTTTAAAATATGGGGTCAAATATATATCCCCGCCACACTTCCCATACTGCCATTCTGCGTTGTTCATCTTATCACTAAAACTGGTTTTTTACGGCAATGTCAAAGACGATAGGGCTTAGAGATATTTCCATTTTGCAAGTAAAGAAGGGCAGGCGGGGGGCGCACAGCCTGCAGTGCACTCAGATGGCGCAGCCAGATGCCTCATGCCCACCGTCGGAGCCTAAGCTGGGGTCACGGGGCATCTGATTGAGCAAAGAAGCAGAGGGAGGCAGGGGAGATTTCTCTGCACCTGCAATCCTGCATCTCGGCTTGGTGAGTGAGAGAGGAGATGGGGATAGGCACTCTGATTTGGCTGGGAGGAAACAATCTCCTTCTTAGAGAGTTTGCAATGAAGAGAAAGCCATACAGTGGTTCACAGAAGGCTTATTTTAACCCCCTTGACAGATGAACCAGGTATCTGCCTGCATAACATTAGCACCTGCAACAGTTTGAATTTGGAGCAGAGGGCAGGATCCACAGGCTGTTCCTTGTGGATTCTTGCTCCATCCTTCTTCTTGGCTTTCAGATACTATTCATGAGGATAGTAAGCTGTCCCCTTGCAACTGCAGAACACAGCGCTTAACTCAAAAGTGAGGGGTCTTTTTTTTTTTTTTTTTTTTTTTGGCCAAGTTTACACTTGGGATGCTGTTTCTCCATTCTCAGATAACCACTACATGTCGAGGCTTTTTCCTTCAGGACTGAAAGGAACAAATGGTGAACTTGGTCCCTGGGAGCATAGAACTTCACTTACAAGAATGCAAAAAAAAAAATTTTTTTAAATGGAAAATTCCTGAGATACTGAGATTTTTGTAATGCAAATGTCAAAGAATTTTTAGCCCTGGCAATTCCTGCCCTTCTAATTAAGGTCATAGTTAAATGCAAATGCAAAGCAAGGTGTAGTGCTGGGAGAACAATTTACTAGAGGAAACTTCTGCAATCTTGTTGACTTTATATAATGTCCGGACCTTTCCAAAAGCACAACTTCATATGTACAATTGAATGAGAGTGAAGAGAACAGCAGTTTGCTTGAATTTTTCCTAGTGCTTGTTTCTTACCCATCTTATTGATGGTATAAAATGGGCATATCCATCACTGGAGAGAAAGATTCCCCATGTGCCTGAGCAAGGAGTAGCTTGTACTTCCAACCTGACAGAGAGAAATAACCATTATGAATCTGTCACAGGCACTGACGAGGAAGAGGAGCTGGGAGTATTGAGTTCCTAGGCTCTATTCTTTAAGAAAACCTACTGTGTGTTGTGTTTGTTTTTATAGTCTTAGGTTCCAAAATACCGTTCGCACCCTACTTCACTTTTTCCAACTTTAGACCCATTGCTAAGATTCCTAAGCATAAACGCTTCTACTCTTAAGATACCACTTTCGTTTATTGGGAACATTTCCTGACTCTTTTATCTAAAAAAACAAAACTTACCCATGCAGAAGCCATCCAAAGAGTGCATATCTTAAAGGAAGATTTATGGGTTAATAGAATCTTCTATTTGTGTATATAAGGGCCAGACTTTTGAGAAATGTGTCAGTTAAACGGTGCTATTTCAGGGACACACATACACACACACACACACACACACACACACACACACACACACAACCAACAACCCTGCCCCAAAATTACTCTCTCCAGCTTCCCAAGTACTTATTGGATAGAGAAGTCTCCAAAAAGCCCCCTTTAACGTGCGGATATGCTTTTCCCCAGAGGGGCTGCAGTTAACCCATTACTAAGCATTAGCTCAGATTAGTTTATCAGATTAGCAAAGCATAGCCTGGAGGAAAAGAAACAAAGGACAGGTAGGTTTAACAGGGCAGGAGGCTAAACACTCTCTCCTCAGGGACTGAGGAGGGAGGGCCAAAGGAGGGCTTCCAGGCTGGAAACTCTCCAACCCAGAAATCCAAGTCGGGCTCCTGGTCTAGTCTAACCGAGGCATGGTACGAACTCCCTGAGCCAGAGACTACCGCCTGAAGCCCCACACCTGGTGGGTGAGAGTGGGGCTCTGCAGTTGAATCCTGGCTCTGCCACTTTCAAAGTGAAACTTTCTGTGCCTCGGTGTTCTCATCTACAAAATGGGAATAATAAAAGTATTACTTCCTAGGACGATTGAGAGAATTAAATAAATTGGCCTATGTGAAGCACTTACGTTAGTGTTTTCATCAGTATCAAGCATCAATAACTAATCACACGGTCCATTTTCTTAACTGCCCCCTCCTCACCACACACACCTCTGTAGAAAAAGGTAGAGAGAATGCACGATAAATGTTCATGACTATCTCTCAGTGGTGGAAATCATGGCTAATTCTTTTAAATGTCTTTCCCTTATGCATTTTCTGAATTTCTTACAAGGAATATTAGTTTTACCAAAACAATTTATAAAGGACTAATTAATACTTGTGTAAAAAGATGATGATTTGTATTTTATTTACAACAACAACAAAAAAACTAGAAACAGAAAACATTAATAGGGATCATTTAATATAGCGTGGTTCACCCATATAATAGAATTATGCACCTATGATTTAAAAATGTATTGTTGAAAAGTGTTTACTGGCATAAGAAAATACCCATGGTAGGGTATATATAAGAATTAAATAACAATGCTGCATTAAAATTTAATTCCTAGTTTACTAAAAGTAAATGTATTTTCGTATGACTATAAATAGCAAAATATATATATTCCGGAAGTCCTGACCATAATGATCCCTGCACGACACAACTGCAGGAACTCTTAATTTCCTCTGTATATTTTTATAAACTTTCCAGATCTTCAGTAACAAACATCTATAGCTTTTAAAATGGAAAAAAAACATTAAATGTTATAAAAATAAATAAAGACTGATCACCAGCATTTTAGTCAAGAAACAGAAGAGTAGTGATTTCAGCAAGGAATTAAATATGCAGAAAAAATTTGATCTTAATGTTCTTCCTTTGCCTGTAGCTGGTACCCACCAATTTCCATACTGGATGTGTAAAGACTGAGAAAGTTAAGGAAGTATAGGAACTAAGAAAGAAGTTTCTAGAAGAAACTTCTAGATGCCTGACAAGAGATTAGAACTAAACCATGAGTTCCAGAAGAGAACTTCGCTACATCAAGCCAGGTGCAATGGTGCATGCCTGTAATCCCAGCTACTCTGGGGGGCTGAGCAGGAGGATCACTTGAGCCTAGGAGTTTGAGATAAGCCTGGGCAACATAGCAAGACCCTCATCTCTTAAAAAAAAAAGAAGAAGAAGAATTTCCCTTCACCTATCCAGGGAAAATGTGGAAGAGCAAACACAACTCAGTCTACTACCCAATTTTACCCATAGCCAACCAAAGACACACATTCAAAACAAAAGTGCTAAATGGACTTTTCTGCCTATTCTTACAATTTCTGTGGAAGTTAAAGAGTAAAATCAGGAAGGTAAATATAAGTAATCTTATTTAATAGTAAGACAGCACGTGGCTGCAGAGTCACGGATAAAACTCAAGACAGCCAGTCTGTGGCGACTGCATTGGTGGCAGAGGGGACAGGGGCAAGATCAGCCTATCGTCCCCTTGGCACTCCTTGCGACCTCCGACCCCCATCTCATAAACGTGGACGTGTTGAAGTATTAGGAACAGAATGTTCCCAAGACAGAGTGTTTTTTTAAGTAGTGCTGGGTTTACAGGAAAACCTTAACACCCTGCAAGCAATCGCTAATGACAGCATTCCAAAGTCAAGGATGGAGAGGGCAGAATGAACCTTCCCAGGACTCTTCCAGTCAGGTGACGGATGTGTCACTTCAGGTATGGCCTAGAGTCCCAAGGTCAGTCAACCTTGTACCTTAAGGCCACCTCTCGATGTCAGGCTGCGTGTGCATGTGCGTGTGTGCGTGTGCACGCGTGTGTGTGTGTGTGTGTTGCCTACACTTCAAAATGCAAGCAGCAGGGGTGATTGTGGCTTAGTGAGAGGGAAGATTATAGGCCCCAGACAGCCCAGGGTTAGAATCCAGACCCTTCCTTTTTTTCCTGGGTCACTCTGAGCAAATTGTTTAACTTACCTCGGCTGTAAAATAAGGATGGATGACAAAACCTGCCCCACGACGCCCTTAGGGCATCCTAGACACGGGATGTCAAGTACTCGACATAGGGGTTAGCACGGAGTGAGCGCCCGATTCTTGGTGCGTATGAGAACAAAAAGACTACAGGAAAGTCCAAACATCATCTCAGAGTCCTGCAACCTGTCCCAGTTTGGTCCTTCTGCTAGGAATGCCTCGTTCAACTAGGGCTTTGGAATGAAAGGGGACCACCTACATTTAGGGTGCCCTCGGGCCTCCTGAGGGATGCTGCCCTCCTGGTACCAAAGAGTTGCCTCTGCCGGAATCGCGCTGAAGGCCAGAACCAGCATGGCATCTCCTCTCCAATACCACCTTCTAGAAAAATCTGAATCAAGTAGCAGATGTCTTCATATTAGGAAACGACAGTTGGCTTAGAAAACAAAAGTGTCTAGTGTTGGGACCATGAACTCCATCTCCGGCATTGCAATCACCTTGAGAAACAAGTACTAGAACTGTTTCTTTCTAACACTTTGAAGCATAACATATTTCACCCAGGAGCGCAAATAAACATATATTGTCCAATTAAACCGATGGTCTCAAAATCTAAAATACTCCCTGTCACCGTGTTACAACTTAAAATAGACAATTAGTGTAACTTCACAGACCCCAGATTTCCAGCAGCTTCCCTTTGGAGAATGGATTTCTACAAGCAGCAGTGGTTTGCGTCCACGCTTTCCTACCTAAGCGTCTTAATTGCAAATATTCCTGTTGACCTTGCAAGCCAAACACTCCATCCTGACACTTGTCACCCACAGAAAACACAAAAGCATTTCTCGCGAAAGTCACAGAACTCCGCAGCTTTGCAAACTTCCTATTATTTCCCAGCACTGAGAGAGAGAGAGAGAGAGGCAGACAGAGAGGGGGAAGAGAAGTACACCCGAGTTCCTCTGCAGCCCCCTCCTGACATTTCCAGACTTATTAGCCAGTTTTCACACTGACTTCAATCAACCTCTTTAATCCTCCAAGGAAAGAGCATTTTTAATTCGCCGATTGGCTGATAAGCTTGAAGCCAAAAAATGATTTACACGTAGATGAGTCGTGCTTACAAGATGGAACTTGGAGCATTAGCGGCGGATCTGAATTTCCTATCTGTCATTTTATTTGCCACATTCATTTTTTCTCTGCCATTACCCTTGCTGATTGCGATCTTTCAGCGCTATTGGGCCCCTGCTTCCACAGTTTTTAATCTGCCTTTAATCCCACAGATTTTAAATATTCCCGGCACCGAGAGACTGCAGGCAATTAACTGCCCTTCTGATGCGCTCTTATCAGTTGCCTCCTTGTATCTCTCAGAAGCAGCCTCGAGACACTTCCAGGCTGACAAATACTACCAGCATTGCAGATGAAGCCTCCGCCGCAGATGAGGGCGTGAAGTCCAGCTGTGCGCGCTGACGCTGAGCAATGGCAGTGGCTCAGGGGGCGGAAACTGCAAGGGGACACCCGGGACAGGCACTGGGCGCTGGCGCCCCCCGAGGCCCGTGTTTGGGAACAATGCCCTCGTCGTGTGTTTTCGGACTTTGAAAAAAAAAAATTGTGCATGGTCTAATCTGTTTAATCTGATTGCTGTTTTTAACTAGAAAACCATTTCCAGCTCCCTGGCTTCAGTGAGGGAGTCAGAGGGGATGTCACAGAAGGAGACGTCAGGTAGAATGAGCTACTGGAATCCGGCTCACGTCCTCCTCTCGGGGTCTTGTGTGGTTTTGTGCCCATTTCAAATGTGTTCCGGTTCAAATGTGCCCCCTAGGTTTCCCGACCACTAGTTGATAAATTTCCAACACACTGGACGGATGTCCATTCCAACCACGAATTCAGCTTTCCTAACAGAACTTTAAGCATCGCCTGCGACATCCAAGGCTGATGAGCTCTGGGCATCACTGCAGGCTCTAATCAAGGCGACACGACGTGGTCCCCACGTCGAACAAACGATATTCGCTAAAACGCATGTGCTTGTTCATTGTGTTTATTGCACTTTAAAAAATGCTAACTCCCTACTGAGGGTCCACCCAGCACCTTATAGGCACAGTCACAGATACAGAAGGGCTGCCCTTTGACCTCTTACTGAGACAGAATCAGCTTGACTCTATCATAACCCCTATCATTAATTCCTGGCTAGAAGTTTAGGCCTAGCGCTTTTTTGTAGTTCAGTATTAAAATGAAAGACCCCCGCGTTTGAAGCTATCATCCAAAAGATGGAGAGAGACTCCCCGTCCCAGCTGACATCTCCACGTCTCAGAACACGGGGGAGTCAGTTCTCTTCCTCCCATACCCAGTCTCCTCCGCAGACATAGTATCTGATAGCACTTTGGCTTCCGGATGATCAAGCCATCTGGGCTTTCCCTAAGAAAGACGTGCGCACTGTTTTGCGGTGTCTTGTCGTGCATACGAATGCATGTGATTCTGGTAAATTCTTCCTACAATCAGGTCAGTTTGCCATCGGTTCAGAGTCGCGTGCCTTCGTCGGTGCTGTTCCCTCTACGGCATACTGAGCCACTCGCTTCGGTGTCCGCCGACAGCTCTCCTAGCGGAAGCACCATGAGTCTTCCGGTGAAGGAGCAAATGCAACCCTCCCTTCGTGGGGAAAAAATGATACAAGTTTCTGCCTTGACTCCATTTAAGGGCTGGTCCCCAAATCGAACCATATTTTTCTGAGATGAAAAATAGGCCTTAACTCAGCAGGCCATTGTGTATCCCACAAGAGTTCTACATCTTCTGGAAGCTGCTCTATATCTTTTGGGAACAAAAATTACAGAGGGCGATGTCAACCGGGGAGAAAGGATGTGGCAGGGGAGACAAACAATGCATTAAGTGCACGTGGTTAATTGATTGGCTCCCCTTCCGGGACTAAAAGAAAAACGCAAGCTCTCCCATGCAACCTCCGCCGTGAACCAGGAACGTTGTTGTAAATGGACGGATTTTACAGCGCAGCGACGCTCCGCGCAGAGGTTGTTTATAAACAACAGCCGGCCACGTAAACAAGGGGCGCGCCAGGAAGAGCAAGCGATGAGGAAGAGGCCACAGCTTCGTTATATAACAGGAGAAACAGCCGGGTGGCAGCTCTGCCTGTGTTGTTTTGCTGTGACTTGCAGCTTTGCTTAAGCATTTTAAAGATTCTTGCAGGTCTTTTTCAAGCTGCCAGCTCTAGCCTACGAATTATGGTAATGTGCCACTTCTGAGCCCTCGGCAGGATTTGCAACAGAGAAATCACATCAGCCTATGCTGATTAACAATTCCATTCCATCCAGAGATTTATATAAAAAAACTATCTTACATTTTGCTTTTTAATAAGAATGATCGCTATCTCAAATTGAGTCCCAGCAAATTTTAATAAAGGCCCAAGGTTGAGTGGCATTTTGCATGCTGATTTAGCTGTGATTGCTTGCTTTTGTGGAGCACTACCCTGGCATGTATAGCTCTCCTCAGAGCAGGTTTAAAGACCAGGAGTAAGGAAAAGGATAAAAATAAAAACTTCCAACTAAAATTCGAGGTCTTTTCTTTCTGTGATTGATTACTGAATAAATACCAACATGCATCTTTGGATTCAGTCTAAGAGCGAAATTCCCTACAGCTAAACAGCTGGTTTTTTTTTTTAATGGCTTTTAATATCCCAACCTGTCAAAATGTTACCTTTGATGACTGCAATTATTATTTTTAAAAGATGTTATCAATCTATTTATCTATCTTCTACTCTAATATTTCTGCTTAGAGCCACAAACAAGGAATATTTTGGTTTCCCAGTAAGTAAACTGTCAATAAATAAATATCTCGGGTAGGGGAAGAGTTCCCCTTTGTTGTTCTATTTAGAAGGCACATTAGTTATTTCAAACAATGAAGCTAGCGGTAAGATTGTCAGCCTACACCATTCATTGATGGCAGACTTCTCTAAGAAAGCAAAGAATATATGGGCCCAGCCCATGAGATTGTTTCCAGGTTTTTAATATATCTTAGAAACCTAGCATCAGTGATTATAGTTTTATGGAATGGTGTGAATGATTATTATTAGATATCATTTATCTCTGTTGTCACTGATTGCATTGTTACGTGGATCTGTGGATTGTAACTCCATGCTACCTTGAAGGGCACCCCAAACCATTAGGTGAACATCCTGTCCAAGCTTGCCTGCCTTGCAAAGAGAGGTTTCATTGACCGACATAGGGCAAAATTCAAATAAAGCTGAGGATACAAATGTGCTCCAGTTCATTGGCTAAAGATCCCACCAAATTTCACCAACCAGCTAGGCCATGAGTTTCCACAACAGAGATCCTTTTAAAAAAGACTGCAGCTAAATCACAGAAATAACTAACGCTCAAAATGCACGAAACCATTTTCAAGAGAATTTCGGCAGTGAGAAAGTATCTCTCCAACAGCCAAGTTCTTCTTGGTTATAGCATTTTCCCCCCAACGGAAATCCTTGTTTGGTTTCCTTATTTTTTAGGGAAAAATGGAGAAATGAGCCAACATAATGTTCACCACAAAGGACAGTAATCACATGAATTATATTACATAATCTCTTAGCTAGCCAGTATTGTCAAGAAATTTTCCAGATAATTGAAGCCTATCCCTTTATACTTATTATTCTAACCATTTGCATTACAAATATTACTTATAAGTATCTTACGTGTTTATACTTTCTTAAACAAGAAAATCTGTACAATTTAACCATTTTTGTTTCAGTTGCTCATAATGGACATTATTATGATTACTAAATATTATGAATGCATTTATAAATAATAAATAATGATAAGGTAAATATCAGATATTATAATTTATTTTTCACTGACTATGTATCAAGCATCTGCAATGAGCCAGACATATTGCTGGGCTTGCCACCGACCTGCGGACACCAAGAGGAGGTGGACAGTTACACCACAGGAGGGTCCGTCCTACGGCCAGGGACACGCTGAGTGGTGAGAAGGTGATCATAACAGGATTCCTAGTGCTGCGATCTCAAAGCTGAGTCCTCAAGGACCAATCATCGTTGGCTAAATTAAAAGAGAGTAGAGATCTGGGGTTGGAGAAGCAGGAACAGAAATCCTCATAGCTGTAAGTAGCAGGAACTCTTTGCTGTAGTCAAAGCCTTCAACAAATACTCATGAGCATCTCCCGTGAGCCAGCCGTCTTTCTACACGCTGGGGTAAGGTTATGAACAGGAAACCTAGCCCTAGCCCCATGAACTTTACATTTTAGTAAAAGGAGCATGAAATTGTAAAAAAAAAAAAAAAAAAGAAAGAAAAGAAAAGGATCCCATGTAAAATGGAATAAGTACTACAGAGAAAGTTAACTGAGCACTCTAAGATTGGATGATGAGAAAAGAGACCTAAGGGATTTTACCCTAAGGGAAGTTAGTAACAATGAGAATTTAAAGAGTGATCAGGTTTCCATTTTAGATATTCACCGCAGCCGCTCTGAGAAGACCAACTTGGAAAAGAACAAGACTAGAGAGAGGGAGACCCGTAGGAACCCGTCGCCTCAGCCTAGGTGAGAAAGGAAAAGGATCTGCCTTAAGACAGTGGTCCTCCACTAAGGTAGGGCCACGGAGGAGAGAACTCGACCGCTGCAGGAGCTGCTGAGGAAGAGTCTGGTTGTGACGTGGGCGGGCGGGAAGACTCGAGGACGGCATGGGAGCCGTCGGCCTGGGCAGCACGCGGAGAGCGTTGTTACTGGGATAGGAAAAGTAGGCTTGGGGAAGACGATGGGTTTTCAGTTTGGGTCGTGTGAGTTTCAGTGTGAATAGGAGTATGAGAGTTTATACCAGCACGACGTGGAACAACCACACAGATACACCAGATGTGTAGTTGAGGATGGAGATCAGAAGCTCACTAGAAAGATCTAGAAACATCTTCCCTTGTGCTAAAAGGCTGTGAATTTTTCTTTCCCATTAATTGCCCCTTCCTTGACATCAGCTGTTACCTCTTTATACAGTTTATCTACTTTTATTGCCCTCAGGTATTTTGCGTATTCCCACATGCTGTTTTTTATTTAAACTCTTTCTTCCATAGGACAGTCTCTCTTTAAGTCATCCTATTTACCTATCAAAATTCTCACCCTTCAATGAAAGACTTAAGTAAAGAAACAAGAACATAAAAGAATGAGAAGAAAATTGGGGGTTTTTAGGGCTTTTTTTTTTTTTTTTTGATGGAGTAGGGGAGAATTTACCAACAATAAAGACAAAGAAAAAAAGCCAAGAATATATGTAGGCAATTTAAGGAAAAAAACCATAAGTGGTCAATGAACACGTAAAAGCATAATTAATCTCACTATGAATGAAAGAAGGGCCAAAGAAAACAATTATGAGAAACTATTTTCACCCATTAGATCCCTCAAAAGTTAAAGGAATAATTAAAAAGAAAAGCCTCCCATGTTGGCAGAGGTGAAATGAAGCAGGCATCTTCACACGCTGCTAGCAGGAATGTGAATTTATAGCATTTCTGGAAGGGAATTTGGCAAATGTATCTAGCCAGTCCTGAAAGATTTATACATTTTTCCCTAGTAAAATTATTTTGAGAACTTGTCCTAAGGAAAGAACCAGTAAGGTACATAAATCTTTATGTATAAGGATGTTCATTGCAGCTTTATTTATATGAAAAAAAATTAAATATTCCATTAATAGGCAATTTCTTAAATAAATTATAATATGTAATATGAAATCACATAATGCATAAACATATCACTTAAAGAATATTTAATAACCCAAGGAATGCTTGTGATATATTTTCATTTTTGATATAATCATTTTGATATAATCAAAAATGAAAATAGAGATGAAAATCATCCAAAAACATATTACATAGATAACATTGTATATACCATTTTGTATCTTGCTTTTTTTATGCAATGTCCTACTGTAAATTGATGCCAGAAAAATATATGGTTAAAGTTAATATCTATTTCTGATTTTATATATGAATAGAAGAAAATTTCTTTAACATACTTAATAGGTAAATATTACAGAAGTGTGTATTGAAGGGACTGTTTATATTTTTCTGAGTGTTTGAGACAAGTAAGTTGGATAAGAGAAATAAATTTAAGAGATATAAATATTGAGGAAAAGATAAAATTATTATTTAGAGATACGTCTCTCTGCCCCGAATCAACTCAAAAACCATTAGAGAAAAACGCTTAGTAAGGTGGGTGGTTAAAAACATACCAGTTAAAAAATATGGGAAAGAATTTTCCACTCACAGCAGCAATCTTATTTATAACATATTCGTAAAAAGGTAAATTCAAAAGACCAATATTCCAATGATAAAATGCACAAATAGCATGACCAGGCAATTTGTAAAAGAAAGAACATAAATGCCTGACATGGATAAAAAGAGTACTGAATATCACTGATAGAGACATAAAAATAAAACCAAAATTAGATGCTATTGATCTATCCAATTACAGTATCACTTGAAAATCTTTAAAATTGAATAGCTGTAATTTTGAAACAGCATATGGATACTGCGATTCCATAGGTAAGCAATGAGGGTATAAAGTAACACAATCATTTTAGAAAGTACTTTTGACAGTGTTTCCAGTATACATTCCTTACTGTAAATAAGAATTATTTTTTAATCAGAAATCAACAGATACCACATAATTCACCTGTTTTTATTGATCCTTCCAAATGAACGGATTTTCTGCAAGCCTGAACTCCCGTGTTGTTCTTTTCCTTTCAGCGCTTGCTCAATTTAGCTTTGCTGTACAGTTATCTGCATCTTGTCTTTTCTGCTCGGACAGCGTTTTGCTCAACGTTCCATGTTCAACGTCGAGAAAGTACTTTGCACATAGTACTTATTAAATGTCCCAGAATTGAAAATTTATATTTAAGAACTATCTAATTTTCAAAACCAAGAAACCAAAGGATATTATAATTGACCCAAAATTTTGATAAAGATCACATTTTCGAAACAGCTATTAACTCAGAATTAATCACTCTTTCTAACATTTGTCATATTTAATAGATTTCAGCAACTTAAAATATACATATAAGGTAACCCAAACTTAGCATGTGCCACACACACAAAAATTATCTCCACAAAATGTATGTGTGCATATATTTTATATATGTATATAGAGATATCCATATATATCCATATTGAAACTGTAGTTATAATTGGTCTGATAGGTGACGTTATGAGGAAATGATATATTTTTAAGTGATTAGCTAGCAGTTAATAGCCTTGATAAATTGGAAATATTTACCCACTTATTGAATTGTTGCACCGGGTGATGTTGGCATTGATGGGCTCTGAAGAAGACTGTGTTGCTAAACCTCTCCCCTTTAGGCAGATAAGGTCTGATCCTTGGGCTCACTTTGTACATAACAAAATTGAGACCCAGACAGGAGACCTGACTCGAACAAGGTTATTTAATTAGTTAATAGGAAACTTAGGACTGAAATGAAAAACTAAATGCTCTTCCTATTAAACCACGGAGGATCTGATGCACTCAGAAAATGAAAACACTCACTGCCGGCTTCTTTTCCCAAGCTCTGTGATTCGGTGAACTGCGTCTGCATATGTGTACGTACGTGTGAGAGAGAAACATCAGAGACGCTGATGAGAAACAGAGCGTCAGTAATGACAACGGGAGGTTAACACAGAGATGACTCCCGAGTTTCATTCGGGTTCCTGGAAAAGGACAGTTGCACCTCATTATCCAGAAAACTATTTGAAGAACTGAAAATGTGAAATCAGAAGTCACCTGAGCAGATATAAAAAATTCTATAGGAAAAAGAGAGGAAGGGAGGAAGGGAGGAAGGGAAGGAGAGAGTAGGTTCAAACTTCTTCCAGCATAGAAAGATCTATAATGGCCTCCGGGCGCGGAAGAGGAGGAGCGAAGGGATAAGAGAATAAAGAGGAGAAGGATTCTTCCAAGCGGCTGGCATCAAAGGGATGTAGACACAGGGTCAGGATTGACTTAGGAAAAAAAAATGAAGGGACACCTTCCACCTCTTCCTCGGCAAAACATGAGCAAGGTAAGGGAATGGATATAAAGAAAGAGTCTGAGGATAAGACAAAGGAGATAAGTGACCTTGCAGGATGGGTTTAATTTTCTCTGTAATGGAGAAAGCAAGCAGGCAGGCGACTCATGTCTGTGAACACACACACGGAGAACGGAGAACACAATAGCAGGTTGCCAGGCTGCTCCACACCCAGTTAAAGTTAATTCTGAACAGTATCAAATCCGTACCTTTCTGTGGCTTGACCTCAGGGCCGACTTACCCGGCAGGCACAGAGCCTACTGCCTACCACACGTTTAGGGGTCCAGAAAAATGTTTTCATCCCTTTCAATGTGTCACATTCCAGAAATGGATGCATTACTACTCCGTTCGCCCAAAAGCAACGGGCTGGATATTTTCTTTCTATCCCTTGATCTGTCTTCCAGCTCTAATTTCTATCACTCCATGGTTCCATTGTGGGTGCAATATTGGGGTTATTTACACAATAGTCAGGAGCCCAAAGGTTAAAAAACCTTTTAGGATGAAAGATTAGATTCATCCTTCTACCAAAGTGGTCATGAAATGTAAACAAGGAATCTACAGGGTCTCGAAATTTGGGGACACCAAATCCAGTCTTTCCCAACGAGCCCCCTTACACACTTACGTTGCAGAATTAGGTCTTTGTGCAATAGCAGGAAGAGAACAAAACCGAGGGGGAGATGACTTAGTTCTAGGTTTCCTTCTCCACTTGCCAGGTGTAAACTGGACAGATGAACTCTCTGAAATGTGTCATATCCGGAATGGTTCCATGAATCCTGCGTGTAAAGCAAGAGGCTGTACATTTTCAATCCCTTGATAAATCCCCAAGCGCTAACTGCTGTCACTGCCTGGTTCTACCAGGGGTGCCTATCAATCGCAGCATAGGAGTCGTTTGCATAACAGTTATGAGTCCAAGGGGCTAAGTGGTAGACAAAGCTTATCAATGAATATAAACTCACAGGTATAAGAGGAAAGGACATTCCTTCTTTTGTTCAAGAAGAGGAACCTGTTTTTGTTATCATTACATCACTTCTCCCTTTTCAGTAATACGCCATGAAAGCACGGGCCTTCACTTTGCCATTTCTCGCCTTTTGAAGTTTATTTCCAATCCTAACTGTAAATCAGAAATGGTGCAATCTTTTGATATGTTACAGAGCAATGAAAATTTAATTTATATAATATCTTCTTCTTTTTTTTCCCCCAGTGTCTTTTTCAATTGAAGCAGAAGCAGCTGTGAATGATGGCTAAGTTAAGAATAAAAAGTAACATCAAAGTGATGTCTGTCATTATGATTTCAAACAGCATGTGCCACTCGGGAAGGTTTGGGTAAAATATGAAAAGGGATGGGGTCGACTAACTGGAATAGAATATAGGCGTGATGCAAAGTGAGGTGTTCTGTAAATTTCTGAATTACTCTGCCCATACAAAGTCAAAAGGACAATTTTGAAAATAAATGTGTGCGCTGACATTAAATTCTTACACTGGCGTGTGTGCACATGCGTACTAAACTCGGGGACATGCTGTTCAGTTACAGATGCCTCACATGGGTTCTCGGCTTCAAAAATAAGTGTACTTCTTCATTATCAAAAGCATCGAGAGCAGGAAGGATGCTAATAGCTTCCAAAGTGCCACAGATGGCCCTGGTGGGGGGGCTAGACTGCAAGGGAAGGACAGGGAACTACAGGGACGGCCCATTGTCCCTTGCAAGCCACGTGCTCACACTCTGCAAAGCATCTTGGGCCAATAGTAACCCACTGGGAGTGATCTACGTGATTAACCTCACGTTCATTTGGAGAACAATGCAGGTCACCTGCTAGAAGTCACATGTCTATGGGAAGAATGGGCTTTTATTGGAAGTGCAGTCGGGCTATTTGGACCACAACCCTCAATGCCAGTAAGCACTAACCGTGCATATTAACAGACTTCTGAGGAGAAGAGTGTTCTCTTTTGCTGCCAGCGGAGTAATTTGTTTAATGTCAAAAGGCCTTCCAGAGCACCTGCGATGAAATTCCTTAGGACACTGGCTTAAGCGGTGAGTGACCCAGGCCTGTTTTATTTCCGTGAACCCTCAAAGCCTTGGAGGAGGAAAAGATAGCTACCCCCATCCGAGACAGCAGGGAGGGAAGACAGACCCAACGGCAAAGCCACCGGCGACCACAGCCTAGTGTCTGTGATACCCGAGGACCCTTCGTCAAATTAAACAGGACATTTGGCAGAAGCAGCCCCAACACCTGGGTGCTCCCTGACAGAGCTGCTCCAAGCCCCGATAAGATGCTATCGGCAGAGCCCTCTAAGTACTTTAAGCACTTTAAGCAGATCACTGAGGCAATTACCATAAAGAGCGAAAGACACCGGCCTCTATTGAAGGGAGATTAATATTGAACGCAAGGCCATCGATTTTCCTCTGCCTCTTATTCCGATTGTGAACTTGTCCTGCAGCCACCTGGGGTTGGCTGGTTTGTTTGCCACTGCCTTGCACAGCCAGGGAGAATATATTTAGATTCCAATATTTCAACACAGAATCCTGCTTTTAGATGTATGCATGTTTTTGTGTGTTTTGTTTCTCTCATTGAAGACCTAGAACAACATGTGAGTAGCAGTGGCTTTATCCAAAGATTCGTACATTCCATATAGTAGCTACCGTTTATGAAGTGCCTGCTATAGTCCAGGCACTGCACAGGGGACTGCATATACGGTATAATTTAATCCTCACAAAACTGTACCCAGGGCAAGTGTGCTGTCCTCACACGGCACACGAGGACACTGGCGTCCAGAGTGACTGGGACGCTTACCCAAGCTCGCTCAGATAACACACGGTGCAGTAGTGAGTGGAGCCTGGTGGACATCGGTATGGTTCTGCATAATCTGAAAGGCAATTTTACCTCCATTTCGTTACTCAACAACGACTCACTGCAGAGATATTGGAGAAGTAGAATTTGGGGCATTCAAAGTTAATTGTATATAAAGACTATTTGGAAAAGAAAAAATAGAAGGCAGAATGACCACTCTGAAGTTTCTAGTCTGGGCCACCAAGAGGATGCCACTGCCTTTAACTGAGAGTCCAAGGAAGAAACAAAACAAAGGAGACGCAGGAGGTGTCAAATGACAAGTTCGGTTTGGTACAGTTTGCTTTGTTTTTGATTTTTTAAAATACGTTCTTAGGTTATTAAAGCAATATAAATAAAAAATATATACAATATATTTTACTATATTTATTATTTTATATAATATTAATATATACTATGTAAAATGTATGTATTATATGCTTACATATTATATAGTATATGTTATTTTAAATGTTATATATTTATTGTTTAATTGTTATATATTGATATAAAATTTTTAATATATTTATTGTTGTTTTTAAAGTAACATAATATAAACGAAAATTGAGAGGAGAAGAGGAGGGGTTAATAAAGTATCCATAATGTCGCCATTTCAGCACAATTATCCTCAACTTTTTTTCTTCCACTGTTTTTATACACATCTTTTTGCTTATGGTTGCAGTGGAAGTGCACACCAAGTGCTTTGTTCTCCTCGTCAGGTGCTATTGTGAAGACACTGCTACATCATCTTCATACTTACTACTTTTCATGGATGCCTTCCATCCCACCCAGTGGATCAACCATTTACCTTATTGCTGGGCATTTAACTTGCTTATAACTTTTTGCTATTGCAAATCTCTTTGTATTGGATAAATTCTTGTACTCTTCTTGAGGTGCTCAGATGTTCAGAAATAGGGTTCTAGGTGGGTCCACTTCTGCTCATTTTTGATGCTGGTGCATCCCAGTAGAACGTTTATTAGACACGTGAATTGTGAGTCCGGCGTTTAGGAGAAAAGTCAAGGCCTGAGACACAGATCTGGGTGGCGAGACGCAGATATTGGAGAAAGTGCAGCCGTGGCGTGGCACTTCTAAAACATGACCGCTAACTCCTCGACACTTCTCGCAATGAAGAGGTGGGATCTATGTCCCTACCCGTGACAGGCAGGGCGTGTCACTGTTTTGAAGGAAAGACTGAGGCACGACGGCAGCGCGCAGACGACACTGTGGAGTATCCAACGCTGCGTCATAAAACGTGACCGTGCTTGCGCCAGCTTCTCTGGGCGTCCTCTCTCTCTCTGGAAGTTCCCAGCTGCCATGCGGAGAGACCACATGTGGCTGCCCTGGCTCAGTCTCAGAGGAGACCAGCCTTACGTCCTCCTCGCCCAAGACCCAGACATGTGAGTGAAGAAGCCTTCAGAAAAGTCCAGCCTCCCACTGTTGGAAGCATATCCTGGCCATTGACACATTCCTGGAGAGGCCCATAGAACATGGGAGCATGGAAGCCACCCCCTCTGTGCCCTGTTTGAATTCCTGACCCACAGACTGCAAAAGCACATAAAATGGTTGGTGCTTCGGAAATCTCAGTTCGGGGCGGTTTGACAGACAGCAGGTACCAGAGCTGAATCTGGTACCTGGAAGTGGTTTCTGCCGTAACAGAATCTGAAACGTGTGGCATTGCTTTTGGAGCCCAGTGAGAGGCAAAAGCCAAATGGTCCTCCTGGAGGCTGTCAATGAGGGCTTGAAGAATAGCGAAGACAATGTTACTGGAAGCTACGGGAAGGCACCATTGTTACGTGGCAGCAGCAAGTTCTGCAACATTGTCACGCAGAAAATTTACTTAACAAACTCAACATGGAAGTAAGGAGAGTTCCAGGAAGTGTTGAAGGGTAACCTGGCTTTTAGCACCCTAAATAAAATGGGAGAGTAAGAGTGGTAAACGAAAGACCGGATTGCTCCATTTTTTACTGTAATTTAGAGGAAGTGTAAACAGGAGGGAACGTAACAGGTAACAAGTCTGAAGCGATGGTAAACAGGCAGCAAAGCGTTCTCAAAATAAGAAACGGCCTCACGACAAAGATCAAATCCCAGATATTTTCGGGAAAATGTGATCTCAGGATAGAGACGATTCCTAAGCTACAGAATCCATGAGAATAATAAAATGGTGACTATTTTATGCCACTAAGTTTGGGGTCGTTTGTTGTGCGGCGAAAGACACCCAACACAAGCACAGGTGACATTCTCAGAATAGCCCCGTCGACGGAAAAGGAGGAACAGTTCGAGGCCTGAGAGAACAAGGAGAAAAACGGTATTTCATAAACAGAATGAGAAGAGATGTTCCTTATGGGAAGAAAGTGCTCATGAGGATGACACGGAATGTAACTTCTGTCGCCGGGTGTGATTACCTGGAGGTTCAGCCATGTCGTCTCGTGTATTCCATTCCGCGGGTGTGATCCGTCCACCCTCAGCCACGTGCGTTGTTTCCAGGTTTCAGCGATTACGAGGGATGCTGCTGAGAACAGTCACGGGCAGGGATTTGTGCGAACCTGGGTTTTCATCTATCTGAGATAAAGGCCTAGGCATGGGCTTGCTGGGTCGCAAGGGACGCGCATGTTTACCTGTTTAAGAAACTGTCGGACTGTTCCCCAGCGTGGCTGCGCCGTGTCGCATTCCCCCCGGCCCAGTAATAGGAGTCCAGTGGCTCCACACCTGTCGTCACGTGGTGGCTTCCGTGTTTGTTTTAGTCATTCTAACAGGCGTGTAATGGTATCTCATTGTGGTGTTAATCTGTACATCCTTAACTATTACTGATCTTTCCATTTGCTTATTTGCCTGCCCTTTATCTTCTTGGTGAAGCCTCTGTTCAAACCTTTTGCCCATTTTTTAATTAGGTTATTTGCTTCCTTACTGTTGAGTTTTGAGAGTTCTTTATTATGGATATTAAATCTTTTGTCTGATATTATACGCGATTTGCCAACATTTTCTCCCAATCCGTAGCTTGATTTTCAGCTTCCTAAGTGCAGACATTTTTCAACTTTGATGAAATCCAATTTATCGATTTGTTTCCTTTATGGTGAGAGGACTGTTAAAGGAAAAACTTTAGACAAATTAAATGTAACAGAGTTTAATTTCGCAAAGAACGACTGGTGAATGGGGCAACCCCAGAACGAGGGAGGTTCAGAGAGACTCCAGCACTGCCCCGTGGCTGAAGACGGTTTACAGACGGAAAAGGGCAAGTGGCTTACAGAAAACAAAGTGAGGGGCGAAACCGCTGAATTGGTTCCAGGTTGGTGTTTGCCTTATTTGAACGCGGTTTGAATAGCCGGATGCCTTTGATTGGCTGAAACTCAGCGATTGGCACAAGAGTAGGTTACAGTCTGTTTACACATCTAGTTAGGTTGCAATTCACTGTGTACAGAGAAACCTTTAGCCTGAACGTAAAATATACAAGGAGCCAGCTTTAGTCTAAACTTAATTTAACAGGGCTTGATCTATGAAGGGTTAGGATGAGGCACCTGGGGTGTGGGGTTTCAATCTAGTCTAATTGTGGTGGTAGTTACAAGAATCTGTGCACATGTTAAGACACATTGAATTATACAGCAAAAATCATGAATGTAAATTCTTAAAAAATAATCTCTTTCACCTCTACTAACATGGGGCAGCGGGGCAGGAGAACAACAGCATGTCGTTGAAACGAATCAAAGCTTTCCCATGCACAGAATCTTATTTTCATAAAAGAAAATAGAAAACTGAATAGAAAAAGCAATCTTTAACCCTGGCATGTGTCTATAAGCAGGAAAGTGGCACAAGTTTATATTCTGACTCCCTTCATTGTTAAACATAGTTTATATGCTGATTTTACACCAATTTCAGCAGTTGACCAACAGCAAAAGAATTTGTTCTTTCGGGAGTTTTGCCCAGAAGAAAAGATGATTAAGCATTATGGACACCGATATTTCATTTGTACCCAGGTGTGATGGCTGTGGAGACTGGTCCGCTTGCAGATGCCTAAGGACAAATGAGTCCAGGCAGGGGTCTAAGTGCCCCCAAACATTTAGGACCATTCAAAACTACTCAGATTATTGACCCCACCTACAGATAAACAAGGTCACACAATCTGGTCTTTTTTTCTCTGCCTTTGTAACTAATCAAAGCCTGAAGTTCTCAGAAGTACTTTCCTAATTGGTTTCATTGTTTTGTTTATGGTGCCTGCAGTTAACATCTGCATTTCCAATGGACCATCCTGACCGTTGCAGTGGGTTTTAAATGATCCTTAATGGTTTTCTACCTCTCAGCACAACCAGTGAGTCCATTCTTCAGGATAATCTTCACTTACAAAAGGTTAAGTGCCATTTTGCCTTCCAGGCCTTACAAGGTACAAATACTGATGTGTGAGTTTGTGCTTCTGTTAGAAGATACATATTCTTTCTCATGTTGCCATCAGTGATGCAGAGGTGATAGTAGGAGCTAGCCAGGCTGGACTTCTAGCATCACTGCGTATGCCCGGCATTCTCCCACTTCCGTGGCCTTTCCTCCTGTGGAACACCCTTTCGCACCTGTTTCTACCCCCCACAGCACCACCCTGGATTCCCCAAGCTAGAATAGAGTGCACCCCCAAGCCAGGCTGCTGCGTTGTTGGCAGACGACTGTTATTTCAGCATTAACCCCATTCTCCTTCCTATACTGTTTAGCACACACTGACACATCCATCTCCGTCTCTGTTCCACTGCAGCTTCTTCTGGAAAAAGATCATGCCTTACTCGATTTTCTCCCGCTCAAAGAGCCTTGAACACCGGCAAATGTTGCCACCTGGTCTGTGGCTTGCCCTTTCATTCTCCTAACTCTGTTCTTCAAGAAACAAACTTTCTAACCATGACGACGTGCGATTTACCAATTTTTTTCTTTTATGCATAGTGTTTCTGGGGCCACGTCTAAGAACTCTTTGCCAAATCCAAAGCTGAAAGATGGGGGAAGCATCTGTCTATAGAAGGTCATCGTGAGGGAACTGCCCGGTATCCTGTTTGTGGTGGTAGTTACGAGAGTCTCTGCATGTGCTACAACTCATAGCACTACACACCAAAATACTTAGCACTTTCTAAAGTGGTAGGAGAATGTTCATGTCATAGGTTTGTTTCACTAAGGAAATTATTTTTGCTAAATTATCTTGGGAACTTAACTTCTCTAAACACAGGTCACATTCTCGTGGCTTCGGCAAACTAAGGGAGCGGAGTAAAACTAGTGCCACCCGATCAGCTACACAGATTAAGCTTCTACTCTGTGCAAAAGTACTTTTCTGTCCTTTCCAGATGACCCCAAACGGCAGCTGGATGTGTCCTCAGTGACATGTGAACCACAATGACAATTAGAATAAAAATATTATCCAGCTTCGGAGGCTCTCCATTTTCCTCTTTACCTTTGAGTGACAGAAAAAGTGCCCCACTACAATGTTAGCTTCTTCCTGGGAAGGGGAGTGACTTGGAAGGAAGGAAGAGGGAGGAAGAGGGAGAAAGAAGAGAACTAACTGCTGCCTGTCTTCCTGCGTCCTTCCTCGAAGCCTGCCTCGGAAGGACCATGCACAGGCCCCTCCACGCTGCCGGCAGTAGGTACAGCGGGATACTTCAGTGCTGATCTACCACGGGCCCTGCCGTCTCGGGAATTGTTCTGATTCACCTTGCACAGGCCTTTCAGGATCCTATCTGCAGTGCGCACTGCAGATGAGTTCCGGCATCCACAGAGCAGGAAGCACTGATGGAGTCCCAGACCTAACTCGAGAAAAGGAATTTTATTGCTTCTGACCTCAAAGCTTGATGGCTCTCCACAATAAAGCCTTTCTCCATTTCCATGGCCGTGTGCCAAGGAGGAAATAGGACAAGATTTATGAACATTGCCCAAAACTTGCCATGCAAGGTTAAAACAGTTTTTTTAAAAGATGAAAAAGCAGAAGAAACGGTCTTGAGTGGGCACAGATTTGCCTGTTATTCAATCGTTTTTTACGACAAGAGATCTTTCTTGGGAGAGAATAAATGAACCGTTCCTCTGATGTCGCTTTATTTTGATGAAACCACAGCCCACGTGGAGTGCCGTTGTTAGGTAGATAGCAAGGGATTCCAGGTCTCCTAGGGACCAAAGTGGATCTTAATCCTGTCCCCAGTGACTGCTTGCTGCACCTGGGGGAGGAGGGAACACCCCATGAATCTGCAACCAGAAATTGGCACACCAACTGCAAAATGCAGAGAACTCTCTAGCCCACGGGCCAAGCAGCACAGGTTCGATAGAGTCTGGAAAGTGACCTAGAACAACCAGCTTTCAGAGGGGCTCATGGGAGATCCACATGCGCAGTAAGACTCAGGTCATATAACTCCCAGCTGTGCAATCAGAGTGGTTCCATGGTGACATCTGAGCCACGAGGAGGGTTCCAATGCAGACGCTATAAATACAGACCATAACCAAGCTCTCTCTTTTTGCTACAAGGGATCCACTTGTCATCTGTATCTTGCTCCGTAAACCTGCGTCTTGCTCTTGCTTTATAGTCCGGCCACAAGATCTCGCCTTGTGCTTGCCTTACTTGGGGGTGTCTGGTCATTCTTCAGCCATTTTTCCCACCAAGAACTGGGAGCGCAGAACGAGACTGCCAAGCCCAACGCCATCGTGGGAACACAGGCTGCTCAGAAACGTCACACTGACTTCTGTGCATGATTGATTTATGACACGCACATTGCCTCAAGGACTCCTGCCTCCTGCACAAAATCTAAACTTAAAACAATTAAACTAAGTCCATTAATTAGTAAGATAAATTAAGAGATTCAACCCTCAATCAATCTAGAAGAGAATTTAGAAGTGCTGTGGAGTTGGCACTTAGATCTTATCCCTAATAAATTATATAGAGTTCTTTGCGGTATTGTGTATGCCACCCTCTCCTAAGTGACTTCAGTTGTGAACATACGGCTCTGTGATAATGTAAAGCCAATTAGCCTCAGACAGCAGTGGAATGGAATTCCAATTGCAAACCCCTTACAGCTTAGCAGAACACTCCCTGAAAGCTTACAGAAACTCAGTACAGATCTAATTCTCTGCTCAGCAACCAGTTAACACTGCAGAAACTATCATACAAATTTCCTTCTTTTCCTCTATCATGATTTTACGCGTCTGAGAGCAGCAGGAAAAAGAAATGGGGCATTAACTGCCACATTGTTTCTAAGCACAGACAGTTTCCATGGAAAATAAAATTAAAAATAAATAAGATCATGCCTGCTTAGGATAATACTACATTACAAGGAGCTTGAAAAGACCAAAAACAAATAAATACACTAAACTTCCTTTTGCAGAAGAATCAATATGTTTGCTGCTTTTGTTTTCCTAAGAGCATCTAAAGTAGTAAAGCAAGTTACTTAATACCATTTATTTCACCAAACTGTTTCTATAAAAAGAACATTCAATGCAACTTTGCTGAAATATATAACGTATTTAGAGCTTCTATCACTAAAAAAATTAAAAATTGGGAAATCCACCAAAACCAACAATTGAACACAATTACTTAAAAGAAGCCCAGACAGTAAAATAAGTCATTCATTCCATCTTTTACCAATCCACTGTATGCGTGAAAAAAAGGATGAAGTATAGGGGAGAAAAGTATAAGGTCAGATAGCACGAAAGGCATCAAAAGCACATTGTATTTGGCTATTCGGTAACTACGTACAAAGTGCGGTTTAGATGCAGGGTCTTTTCAAAAACCCGAGGAACCCAAAAGGGTTCCTTTTGACCGAGGAAGAGAGCTCATTCCACTGAGTTGAAGAATGAACTTTTCAATCAATAACTGTCCACCTCGTGAGCTGTACCTTCTAATTACCAAGCCAAGCATGAGAAAATGCTTTATTTCTACCCTTGTAAATACACCCCATAAATAGCTTCACGGGGAAACTGGAATGAACACAAACTAACTTCATTTTGATACAGCTGAAAACTCTACCACGCCCCTAAGGACAGAGGGGAACACCCTTGGGTATTGCAAAATGAAGGTGACATTGCTGCCCTAAATAAGAAAGTGCTTACGAACCGGAACGGACGGCTGGAGTTAAGCGCTGGGGCCCGAACCGGTAACCAGCAAATCCCCATCTCCGTCCTACTTCCACGTCAGTGAAATGGTGGAATAACGAAACACACTCGGGTCTGTGTTCTGCTGCTCCCACTCGAGCCTACAGAGATGTCAAACTGATCTTTTTTAGCACAGTCTTGACAACAGGAAAAGGTTACCCCAGAAAATATGTCCTGCTAAAATAAACTCCAGTTTTCCCAAAACTGTTGTTGGATGCAAGCATTTGTAATGCCCTACCACCCACTGAAATTCTGCCAGGTAATCTGACACGGAACACATTTATCCAGTTTGTCTTACAGATTTCCCACATGCATCTCAACCTAAAATTGCTCCGTCGGGAATTGGTCGTTGTTCCCTTCTTTGCACTCATCTCTCCTCCTCTCAGTGATGGTATCATCTACCTGGTAACCTCAATCAAAACATGGGTATAACCTTAAACTCTTCCCTCTCCCTTAAACTCCACATCTGACCTCTCACCAACACCCTGTATTCTTCCCCAATTCTGTCAGATTTGATTCCACCTCCCAAGCGTGTGGCCAGCCCATTCCGTCCCTCCCTCCCACTCCCACTGGAGTTCCCACTGCTGTTCCTCGGCCCCCAGCTCTCTCCCGCACCACTCCCATCTGTCTCTTCCTAACTCCTCTTTTTGGTTTTGATTTTGTCAGTCCATGCCTAAACTCCCTGCCCTATTACTCACCTCACACCCAACTTTTCTTGGTGCCATTGTTAAAGATTTTAAAATTCTAACTATAAAAGTCATGCACATACTGTTGAAAATTTGAAACTTATACTGGAACATAAAGAAGAAAATTTTTAAATCCCTGAGTTACACATCTCAGAGATAACTACTGATTTTTTTAAAATCTCTTTAAAAGCAATTAAGAGACCTAAAGAGTGACCACAAAAACTACTGCTCTACTGCAGTGATTCTCTAATTTGATTCATCTAATTTAGATGGAAATATAAGATTAGGGCAGAGAGTCATTCTTTCTTTTATGCTCGCAGGAATTTAATTTTGCAATACATCACCTTCAGTCTTGTTGCCCTGTCAATTGCGTGTATATTCTAGGTGTAGTCTTACTTGCTTGAAATAAAAATGATGTTGCACTTGCTTTATAATTTTGGAATTGCTTTTATCTGGAGAAACAAAAAAAATTCAAAAAAATGTTGGTTAAAAGGCACTAATGAGAACAACACTGAGATTGCTGTGAAGAAAAATTAAATCATGGATGTACGTTGTTGTAACAAATGACCTCAAAGTCTCAGTGGTTTACAATAACAAAGGTTTGCTCCACGCTCCAGGTCTATCGTGGGCCAGCTGCTCTATGTGACTTCATTTCTGGACCAGGGCTAATGCAATAGCCTCTGTCTGAATGTTGACAATTGCTTGAGGGAGGGAAAAGAGAATGTGGTGAATCCAGCCTGGCTTTTAGAACTTCTTCTAAAAAGTGTGTCACATATTATTGGCTACAGCAGGCACCTGACCAATTTTGATATCAATGGAGTGGAAAATTATAATTCTGCCTTGGGAGAAGCAGCAAATATTTGTGAACATGCAGACAACTCCATGTGCCTGATACTGCCGTGGTCTAACCTAATATGGAAGCTCTAGACACTGCAATAAGACAAGAAAAATATATAAGGAGTGTAAATTTCCAAAAGAGGATAAAAGTTTTATTGTTAGCAGATGATTTCTGTAGAAAACCTAAGAGGATCAGCTAAAAAAGTATTACAGTTACTAAGAAAATGTGTTAGGATGGCTAGTAATAGAATATACAAATATTAACACCTAAAATGTACATTAATAATAAGTTAAGAAAAACAAGGTACTCGGCTTGACATTCCAATGTCAAGTAGGGAATTAGAATTCAAACTGCAAAATCATATATATGTTTTTTGACGGTACATAGCATTGATTTTAGGCACTTTAACATGTTTTACTTAATTCTCACAACTGCTCTATCCCCATTTTATAGATGTGGAAAGTGAGGCCAGAAGAGATTAAGTGCCTTGGCAAAGTTCACACAGCTAGGAACTGGTGAAGACAAGATTAAAATCTATACATTGTTGCTCCAGGCTCTATGCTCTTTAGACCGTGCTACACTGTCTCTCATAATCTACCTAAGAAAACATATGTACACATAATAAAAATATTTCATCAAGTTAGAGGGATTACTGTTTTTAACTTTATAACACAAAATAGATATGTTATAATATCTTTGATTATTTATGTCTTCTGACAAAATAGCAAACTTGATTAGAATCAAGCTCTTCATTTTTCTCATAATGATAAGAAGGCAAAAGCAAGTTATCCTGTTGATACAGGAATAACAGAACTAAGAACAGGCTACACTTCTAAGTCTACTAAGTTATTTGCATTCTTTTAATCAAACGGCTCTATCAATGGGAACAAGGAATGGGAACAAGTATTTTAAGTTCTCTAAATTAAACCTGTTAGAGGAGAACACACCTGAAATAAAAAGTAAAGCAATCTAGAGTAAACCTGTTTTATGACAGTGAATTCTGGCAAAATATCAAGGAATTTGGAAGTTGATCAAATTCTTTCACCTTCAGGAAAGAGCAGTAGGAAGGTGTACCATCTTCTTAAAGATAGGAGAATGTATGTGAAAACCATCCGAAGATAGCCATAATTTCTTGGATTTTCCATGCAAACAGTAGAAAGCAAAGTCATTTTTCCTGCAGTATTGTGTTTATCTTCGTAAGAATTGAAGGGAGGAACAGGTATGAACTGAGACAGAATCAGTGAATATGAAATACAGTGAAGGTCTGGAGAACTTCCTTCCAAACACTGAATTCCAATCTTCATTACCAGGTGAAATTTTCCCTGAGTCACCCAAGCAAGGTGGACATTTGTTGTTGCGTAGACACGGCCTAAGTCTCAAGCGTTTTATCTAAGAATCCCATAATAAATAATTATAGGGTAATGACCCTTTTCTACTTCACAAAGATGTCTTGCAGATTAACTAATTAATGATTATAAAGTGTTAAATCTTATTAAGTTTATTATGATCATTAAGTTCTCATGATCAAGAGATAAACTTTGAAATCTGATGTTCAGTAGGTGGCGTTCTTCCCTCTGGATCTATATGAATCCCAGCTACGTTCTAAGGACCATCTCTGACACCTTCCTGCTCCTCATTGTTAAAACAGTGGTATCTACTACCACCGTCCTCCAGGTATGTGAAAGATTTAAGGAGGACATGGCTATATTTGATTATGATTTGAATATAATTTGCATAGGCTTTGCCATTGGCTCCGTAAATAATATAATATGTCATCAAGTATACTTTAAAAAATTATTTTAATATGTACATTAAATTATAAAATAAATGTATATTTGGTATATAAAATATAATTATGTAAGTATATAAATATAACAAAATATAATAATGGCCAACATTCATAGAACCTTTAGTTAGGTACCGTGTAATTATTCACTCGACAATCCTTTTCAACACACCGATAGAAAATTAATTTATCTAATACTCTTTTACCCTCCATATTACCGGGGACACTGCGTTCATCTTTCCTTTTACCTACTTTGGACCAGTGGGCTCTCGGAACTGCGCCACCAGACTGCATAAATAATTTGTTCACGGGACAGTTCACTTCATCAGAACCATCAGAACCTGCTGAAACAGTCTGGTTGAAGTTGCAACTCTCGCCAACTTCTAGTTCTTCCTCACAGAATTCACCCACCAATGTACGCCAACTTCTCACGTAACATGATGGATGATGGACATAGGGATTTCTGAATCTACCATGAACTGTTTGGCTTAAGCACATCTTTAAAAGGACGATTTGTAAAAATCTCATTCTGCAGACGCGTTACTGAGAAGCTGAGACATTCGGCAGTGTGCCCAAGGCCACGCAGCTGGTAAACTGCAGAGGCAGATCTGAACTCGGGTCGTCCAGAGCTACACCCCAGCCCCTCGGCTGCTAACCCTCACTCGCTCCTGTCCTGCCTGCACGTCACCCAGCAGCCTTGAGAAACTGCGTAAGATGATGTTATTTTAAACACAGAATATAACATTTATTCTAGGATAACAACCATGGAGTGATTGAATATAGGCAGGAATTTGTTATGGTGGTGGTATTTTGAAATTCTTTTCTTTCAAAAAAAATGTTCTACTTATGTTGTTCGTCTAATAAGTTTTTTGTTTATATACACAAGTATATATTCCACTGCTGCTAAACTTATGAATGATGGTTTTGCTCTCCTTCCCTATTAATTCAGGGAGTGTCTGTGCAGGGAAGAGCTTGAGAGGAAGGAGGGAGTTTCTGCGGGAAGTTTCCTGCAGATACGGACAATGCCCATCACTGTACTTTTCCTCCCCAGGTGAGGAGCTCGGTCCCAGGACATCTTTTGAGTGACGGAACCTATTAGCAAGCGACCACAAAGAAATGAGTGCCCACAGTTTCAGAATGCTTAGTGCCACTGTATTCCCAGCTTAAGCATTTTATCCTTGATCTAACTAATAATCCTGTTAACATCGTTTTGATCATCGACCTTCGTGTGTGTGTGTGTGTGTGTGTGTGTGTGTATAAAATTGAATTATTTTGCAGCCTTCCCCAATAACACTAGAACCCCAAATTTTGATTTAGGTTTTACTTGTCTTTTCCCCCCAATGCAGAATATGGTCAACAATTACAAAAAATAATCCAAAATATATGGTCTTTGACCTGTCATAAAAAAAGGTAGGAATCATTGTAACCTGTTTTTAAAAGATAATGTTTAGCTATAATTGCAGGCAAAAAATAATTAAAAAAAAACAAACAGTTCATGAAGTGCTAGACTTCATAAAAGATGCACCAAGAAAATAAAATGGTACTAGTCCTTACATAAAACTGAGTTCAGGCTCAGCTTTAAAAAGCTGGAAGAGACCAGGCGCGGCGGCTCACGCCTGTAATCCTAGCACTCTGGGAGGCCGAGGTGGGCGGGTCACTCAAGGTCAGGAGTTCGAAACCAGCCTGAGCAAGAGCGAGACCCCGTCTCTACTAAAAATAGAAAGAAATTAATTGGCCAACTAAAAATATATAGAAAAAACTAGCAGGGCATGGTGGCGCATGCCTGTAGTCCCAGCTACTCGGGAGGCTGAGGCAGGAGGATCGCTTGAGCCCAGGAGTTTGAGGTTGCTGTGAGCTAAGCTGACGCCACGGTACTCTAGCCCGGGCAATGGAGTGAGCCTCTGTCTCAAAAACAAACAAAAAAAAATATTAAAAACAAAAAGAAAAGCTGGAAGAGTAGCACCAATTTTACAGAAAACCAGGAAAATCTGTGGCTGCTGCCCCTTTGCTGTTGTCTCCGCAATGACAAGTGGAATTTGTGCCTTAGGTGACTGAGAGTCTAGCGGAGGTTGGACTGAAGCAGGGCTGGACCCGGGCATGAAGCTCAAGTCTTTGTTTTTTCCCTTCTCTTCTCTGCCGTGTGCAAAGCTGACCCAGCCCAGAGCACCCTGCATGCTCCTAATAAGGCCGTCCCTCCCTCCAGCCTACAAGCTTCCTTATTTATGCCAACAGGAAAGGGGCTCATTCTTCTTTAAAAAATAAAAATAAATGCCTAAGGTGTTAACAGATGAGGAAGAAAAGACAGACATAACTGAAATGCATAAAGAACACAAATTATGTAGACAGGCATAATATGTTGCTTTTCCTAAAATAACCCCAAATACTTTAAGATCCACAGGTATGGATAATAGGACTCTAATGAGTTACTAAGGAAAAGTCGTACAAATGAGGAGCAGTCGCCCAGTTTCGGGGGGTAGCGTCGATGTGGCAAATGCCATCACTCAGGCAGCACCCTCTCGGGGCCGTGATCCTTTGTGGCAATTCCCACCGTATCTATGATTGGTGAGACAGTCCTTGAATATGCTCCTTCTGGTGAGAAACCAATATGTGGCTGAGCTTTAGAATAAGTCTCCCATTATTTTTGAAAACACATAGTAAGTGAACTGGGACAATCAGCTCTCTAGAAGTCAGTGGTCCTTAACCTTTCTGGCACCAGGGACCATTTTCATGGAAGACAATTTTTCCATGGACCAGGGAGGTGGAGGATGGTTTCAAGATGTTGCAAGCACATTACATTTATTGTGCACTTTATTTCTATTATATCGTAATATATAATGAAATAATTACACAACTCACCATGGATTGGGGACCCCTGCTATAGGTGACATGGGTCAGATAAACCATAATGTACTTTTTAACATTATTTTTCAGAATGATATATATTGTATACCACTATGGTTTTATAACTACATTTCCTCAAACTTATGTCAAATTCATCATAGGCCATTTTCAAATTTGAGGTTGACAAAGCATCCTAAGATGATTCCAAAGGGACAATCTTTCAACAGCCAAAAAAAAAAAACTCTAAAAGGGTTTTCTTTTTGCCTTGAGATTATAAAATCCCATGACAAAAGCTTGAATGGTTTCACCTCCATCTCAGTCACGTATACAAATCACTGATCTGTGACTCACTTATGTAAAACATTTACACTGGGAATGACGAAAGAAACATCATGAAATCTGTCTCCATTATGTCATCTGTAAAGTGGAGACGGTAACACCAGCTCTACCTACCTTCTTTGGATTAGGAAAGCTTATTTGGAAGTTAATGCTCAGAAGCAAAACACTCTTGCTCCAAATATTTCTTTATTTTTGTTTTAATTTGGTGAGGCTATCATCCTCAAGGTAGGACAGAGTTTCTGGAGACATATACAGAGTATCGAGAGGGGAGGAAGAGACGCGTGCACAGATAGAGTAGAACAAAGTCAGCCAAATGCACTCTGGCCATCAACAAGGAGACAGAGAGACAGCAAAGTCAGAGTGCCCTCCCATGCACCTGCCTCGATTGCTTTCACTTTGAAAAGTGTCCAAGTATCACCAAAAATGCAAAACATGAAAAAAGTCCCCATTCTCAAACTTAAATTTTAATCAACAGAAGACAGAAGCTTTATGCACCACCCATTGCAGATGGCCCTTCTCTGCTGAAGTGCCCCAAGGATCAGGCAATAGTCTGACATTCTCTCTTTAATGTGGCAAGCACATTCCTGCCTCAGGACCTTTGCACTTGCTATTTCCCCATCCAGAGAGCTGCTCCCCAGGTCCTTGTAGAGTTTGCATCTTCAGTTCTCTGATGAAATTACCATGGAGGTCTTTCCTGACCACTCACCTGGAGAAACAGACTCCACCTTCTCATCCCTGCCATGCACTGCTTGCCCCACTTCCTTGCTCTGTGGAGGTAGAGAAACCTGACTCTCGGTTGCTTTCAGCTTATCTAACAGCCAGCAACCACGTATCAAACGCTTCCTCTGTGCCAGGATGTGCCAAGCACTTCATACACATGGTATGTCCATATCCTCATGTCAGCACTAGAAGATGGACATCTCCACGTTACAGAGAAGGAAATCAATTTCAGAGAATTAAGGAACCTGTCCCAAATCACAAAGCAAAACCAGGTAACCCATCACCAATTAACTGAGCAGCTACTATATGAAGGCATTTTGCTGGCTGAGAAGATGAAACTGGCTGTACTTCACCTCTGCTCCAAAGGCGCTTCCAATCTAGTGGAGAGGAAAAGCCAGGCCAGAGCTTATCACGATATGGGATAAGTGGGTGGAAGAGAAAAGAATATAAGAATTCAAAAGAGGGAGGAATCACTGTGGAACAGAGGCAGGGAGACTTCACAGACACGCTGGGACTTGAACAGACCGTAAAGGAGAAGTAGCATCTTAAGGGACATTCCAAGCCAGGGAGTGTTTGCTTTTAGAAACGCCTGGGTTCGCAGATGTATATTAAACAAGCTCCGGGTAAAACTAGATTTAAGAAAAAAACACCTTAAGAAAAGCAAATATTTGTATTGCTTTTTAGAGATGTTCAGAATAAATCTGAAACATACACAGATGCAGGAAGACGGGGGATAATGCATCTGTACAAATTAGAAAAAGGAGTGGGTGCTAGTTGTAGCCCTCTTTCTATAATATTAGAGAACCCTTGTAAAATCCCAAGTTTTCTTGTAGTAAACTGGAGTCGCTGACTATGATTTGTAGATGTGTACATTTTATTTTGTCACTGGACTTTAGGAGGAGTTTTTCCCCAGACAAGCCCCAGTAAATGACATTTATTGTCTCTGTGATTTGAGTTCAAAATTGGTTCAGTTTTACAAGTTAAAACATGAACTTTCCAGCTGCCAACAAACGCTCACTCACCCTCGGATCTGAGAATCCGAGTGGAGTTTTTCTGCCTCTTACATCACTGTGACCGGCAAGAAAGGCTCTGCCATCAGAAGTTAGCTGACAATGAGTTCATTGTGCCTACAGCAAAAATATGTAGTGCCTTCTCCCCGAGCTGTGCTGGTTCTGCCCTCGAAGGCAGGCAGAAACATTTATTTGAGATAGTGAAGTTGCAAAGTGTTTTTTAAGACAACCAGAGACCAGCTCAGTGGTTCCCAATGTTGGCTGCACAGAATTGCCTGAAAACCTTTCTCAATTCCCAGTGCTTAAGCACTCTGGGGGTGGGACTCAGGCATCTATATTTTTTAAAGCTCCCAAGATGATTCCAATGTGCAGCTAAGGTTCAAAATCACTGTTTCCATTTTCTTGGTGGTTTCAACCCTGCATCTACGTTAGAATGACCTGGAGAGCTTTCACAGAACACTTATGTCTGGACGCCACCCTTGGAGATACCGACTCCATTGGTGTGGGATCCACAGTGTTTAAAAATTTCCCAGCTCATTCTCATGGGCAACCAGGGTTGGTAACGAGTGCTGGCAGTTGATTCCATACTGTCACTGTGGTGATGCAGTTCTTTATCCTGAAAATGTCGATTGAAAAATTACTAGCAGGCCCCAGGTAATATGAAAACCTAAAAGCAGAGGGCTGAAGCTGGCCCCAAGATTGTGACAGAGAAGGGGGTGGGGGTGTCCATCTTTTGATCCCAGGTTCCTGAGTCAAAATGTGTTCTCAGACCCATCAGGCAAATTATAGCACATAGACCAAGACTCAGCATGGGTCAGACATTTATGGAGGTTGTTTGATAAGGGAAAATTCTTTGTTTTCCAGAATTTTTAGGTTCGGAAATACCAACCCTTCAAAACACTTTTCCTTAAACTCTTGTTCAGGCTCGGGGGGAGAGAGGATCTTTTGGGTTCTCCTTTCTTTGATACTTCCCTTTTCTCCTCCCTGCTGATGGCTCTGACACTGAACAGCCTGCGGGTGGTTACACGGTGACGCGTGTCAGCCCCTAAGATGTGGCACGTCCGAGGCTGGACCTGTGCCCTGCTCACGCCAAGCGCAGCATCTCCAGGAGCGGCGCCGCAGTTTCTTTCTCCGCCCAGACTCGAAGCTCAGCGTCTCTGCGTGCAGGTTCCCTTACCTCCCGGATCAAGTCAGAAATCACGTGGTATAAAGTCTTCCGCTACCGGTCTGATGTCCGTCCCCTCCCCCCATCTCCACAATCCCCACTGTGCTGAACCCTCCTGCTTTTCCCAACGTGAATTACTGAATATCATCATCCCTCCCGCCCTCCCTTCCCGTCTTCAGTATCTTTTGTACACCGCTAAACTTGCTGCAGTATGCTTTCTGTCTCGTCACTTTCCTACTCATAAATGTGCCAGGTCTCCCTGTTTTCTGCCACTTCTAAGGGAAGCCTTCTGCTTTTCTCAAGACCCGTCATCCGTCGATTTCACGCTACTCGTCAATCTTACATCCCCAACTACTCCCATAATCATTTCTTATTTCTTCATGATGCCTTGACCGGCCTCCACGCTCCTCTCTGCTCACCCAGATCCTACCTATGCTTAACTGCCTGACCGGGCAAAACGCAAAAGCCACCGTCACAAGCTGAATTCTCTTAAACTTCAGGGCAAGAACTTAAATAGGCTGACGTGAACGTGTCGATGACTAACCCTATCAAGTAAACCATGAACTGCATTTTCTGTCTGGGATGCACCCAGGGGAGCACCCAGGGAAGCCAGCTGGAGTTGACACCCATCTCCACCGGAACCACCTACATGTTTTCAGTTCTGTTGACCCAGATCCTGCGACTCTTGTTAACTTCAAGAGCTGCACATCCCAAGAAAGGCCAGAGGAGCAGGCATCGGGACAGAGTAATGTTCCCGAATAATTGAGCCCTGGAAAAGCAGTACATCCCCAAAAATACAGTAAATAAATACTAAAAATTAAAGAAAAGTGCAGCTCCCTTACTTGAGCGGACCTCCCGTCTCAGTGGAAGACAGTCGAGGCCCGCTAAGCATGTATGGTATCAGGAAGCACATGACTTGAGCACTTGGCGACGTGAACATTTCTAGGGGAAGCAGAAAGCAGTAGTTGTTTGGAATTAATTTTCCAGGTCACTGCCATTACACGAAATCATTCTGGACTGCTCCTCCTAGAATGAGAAAGTTTGCAGAGTGGCATTTTCCACTGGGTTTCTGCAGAAAGCAAGAAGACTGCACCAGAGACGGTGCATTGCGTGGCATGGGACGCCTGGCCACAAAAAATTGCACCGTGGCTTTACGAGAAGGGCACTAATCTCTACCGCAAGGGTTGTGTGCTTGTGTTTTCCTTTTCAATTTGGACCTGTCAGGGTACACAGACCGGGCTAAGTTATTTTCGCCTCGTGATGTCAGATCTTTGTAGGAGTTTTTTTGTTTCTTTTTGATAGTGAATCACCCAGGGTTGTATACAGTCGTTTCTATCAATAAAATGTGTTCTGCTGAGTTTGGGGATATATTTCTTTTCATTATTTTCAAAAGAAACATTGGATTGCTTTCCTGGAGCATAGTTTGCAATCCCTTCTGCCTTTTTCTTGCATGTACACTATTGTCACGGAGGTTACGGAGCCTGGGAGGAAAAAAACCAAAACATTTTAAGAACAGAAGTGGAAGTCACGTTATGAATAGAATGTATGCGGTGAGTTTTTTCGCCCACAGAAAGCAGCTTTCCTGACACCTGCCACACTCGAGAGTGCAGCCCCCAAGCTCCCCCTGCACACGCTTCTATCCGCCTTGTCACATCTCTCCCTTTCCCGCTAGACGCGGATGTCCTTTAGGATGGGAACGGGGTCATGTATCTGTGTTTTCATTGCATAGAACAGTGCTCAACAAATGTCTGTGGAATGAATCAGAGATATAACTGTGTGCTTTTCTAGATGTATGGGAATTGGAACACATGTTTATATAAGGATATAATGAAAAAAGGAAAAAATGAAACTATGGTAAAATGGAACAGAGATGCTGGAATAGAGACTACTTCCTAAGGGGTAAAATATTATAAATGGGTGTAGGAAAATTTGAGGCAGTTGTTTTTTATTTCTAAGAAGCATGAACAAGTCTGTGTAAGAAAAACTCCAGACACGACTGTTAAGCTGCTGCTTGGTTTGTCCAGCCTCACCGTCACAGACGGGCTTACTTCTTCCTCTACCTTGGCTTATAAACCAATGAGACAAAAATAGACAAAAAGACATCAGTTGTTTCAGCGTGCTATTTCATTCCTTCATTTGTTCTTTTGTTCATTACACTTCAGCATGATTGCTGTCAAAGCCCTCAACCAGATACCTGCTTTTCATTTCTAACTATGAAATTCAAAGATTTTTCAGCTCCATCGAAGGCATTTCTGACAACAAGCAGACAGACAGACACCAGGAGTGGATCTGAGGGATTTCCAATATAATAGTAGGTATAAGCCTAACTCTTCAAAAAAAAAAAATTCAGAATATCACAGGCATACAAACATTTTAGTTACATGAATTGCTTTTGTGCCATTTGAGTCAAAGTCATAAGTGTGCCCATCACCAATGGCCCTGACCCGGGCAAATAAGCCTAACTTTTAAGGTGAATTGATGTGTCTTTTGTTAGGGACTGTGGGGGGGGAAGGAACCTCCTCGGAAGGAAGAGCCTGCAGTGTCCTCACTTTCCTCCTGGTGAGGATGTCCCGGCACTGGTTGGCCTAGTCCCAAAAGTCATCCGAGGAAGAAAGTGTGTGTAACTGGCGTGGTGTCCTAGTTGGGGCCACTCAGCACCCTTCCAAAAGAGCCTTCTCAACCCTGTTCCTTTTACCATCTGCCTACTTGACTTTTAAGACCTTTCTATACTGCCAGCTTCCCAGAAATACATTCCGTGTCTTGTAGCATAACTGGTGCATTTTAGTTTGTACTAAATCACAAGTTTTCACTACAATCTTTACCCTCTTCTGATATACCCTATGGTAATGGTCCCTATGACATTTGTAGTTTTCCCACTTGTGTAATTCAAACGCTTGGATATCAGAGAGATGCATTCAAACACATCCTCTATGAATCTATATTATTAGAGGCATTCCCATTTCTGGCTCTACTAACCGAATATCCACTGAGAAACTTTTTGCCCTCATTACCATGGAGGATACAAATAATTATGTCAACAGTTTCTGCCCTCAAGGAGCTGAAACACCAACTGACTAAGCCTGAGTGTGAACCAACACAGACATAAAAAGCTATTCATCACCAGCTATCTTTTCTTTATAGCTGGAACCTCAGCTAATTAATTATTGACAAGTAACAGGTCTCAAGCACAGCTGATGTCATGAATTTAAGAAAGTAGCCCAGTACACAATAATACAACATCCTAGGAAGACAGTTAGGAAAATCAAAGCCAAGCCAGAAAATATGTCAAATATATACTTCTAATGAGACTTATTCAGTGCTTTATTTTGACACTTTGTAACCCAGTTCATCTAAACACCTTATTTTATGTTTCTATATTTGTTGCAATAATCATCACAAAAGTCTGGGAGAGGTTTTTGGTTGGTTGGTTGGTTTGAAGGAAAAGGATCTAGGAGTAGAGGAGATAATTATTTTAAAATAACTCTGGGAATTATTCTTTCGGATAAATATTGTTAGGAAGGTAAGCGCTACTGGTAGAGTTTTGAAACCTAACGCCCAATGACTTGTACCCCTTTGGTGGCTGAGGAGTTCCTCCAGAAGTTCCCTGTTGAGAAAAGGCAGGGCTCCTACAAGTCAGCCCACACATGGACCCCCAGGGATAAAGTGTCTTTTAATCTGAAAATATTGGACCCGTTATAGGAAAGCCATAACAAAATCAAAGAAAACGAGATTGAAAGGGACCTCCGAAATGCATCTTACCCATTCTGCTGCCTTGAGCAACTCTGCCCTTAAACTGTTTCAGAGAGTCAGACTTCTACACTGTGCATCAGTCCGCCAAGGAAGCTAAGCCGTCCCCGGTCCACCGGCAACACATCCAAGTCATTATCGTCACTTACTGCTAATGTTTGGCCCCATAACTAACTTTAATTCTTCCTTCTGTAATTTAAACAAAATCTTTACTTGTCCCCAATCGAGATAATGGTGTTTGTCCAGAGTTCTCTACACTGCAACATGTTTGGAGCTCAACAGAGCTAAGTTACTTCTCAATAGTCTTTTCTTTTGATGTAAACAATTCCAATTCATTTCACTTTCATTTAATAATCCAATTCCCCAACACTTGAACCATGGCTGCCTCTCTCTTTTTACGTGTTTCTTTTTCTGCCTTTGGCTTGCTTTTATATTGAGGAGTCCAAAATTTAACAATTTCAGCAGAGAATTATCACAACCTCAGTTGTGACATGTACCGAAATTCTCTGAGTAGATTCTTGAGGTCAGGTTGAAAGTTGGCAATAAATATCTGGGTTCTGGATTGATCATGAAAGCAGCAGGATATGACATTGGCCCACAGAGACTAACATTCTCAGAAAGGAAGGTTTAAGTGTGTTCTGTAATCTCTGGTGTCCACAGTATTTAAGGTATTTAGGGGAACACTGAATTTGAGACAAAGTCTGTACCCCTTGTGAAATTTGCAATCTTTTAGGAAAGGATTGGCAAGTACCTAATACAAGATAGAGTAAGTGCTACAGAAAGGAATTGGCAAGTGACTAATCAAAGATTCAGAGAAGGAATAAATTATTAATATTTTATATAGAAAGAGGTGGCGGGGGAGAGAAAGGGTGACACCATGTCTCAGCCGCCACTGAACGTGGCTCCGTTCCCTACAGCATGTCAGGGCAGCCTGGGCGGAGCTCACACTCAGAACCGGACGTGTCCACAGGGTGGAGCAGCTACTTGTGAAGCAGGGCCAGCATCAGGTGCTGCAAAGAAGTCTGGTCCAACAGGCAGAACACGACGCATGGGGAGAACTGGAAGTAACAACCGATGGTAGCCCAGACGGTCGTCCTCGGGGGGATGGAAGTGGGGAACGAGCATATGAAGAGGGTAGACAGGGAGAAAAGGATTCACCCCCGGGAAAGGGGACCATAACGACTCACAGGTGGAGAAGAGGAGCAAGGAGAAGAGGAGAGAGCATCATGGGAGGTGGTGATTAGAGAAGCCACTGGAATTGGAGCAAGTAGCAAAACCGGGAGGTTCACCGGTGCAACGTGAGGGCTGAAGAGTTCTGACAGTAACGCACGCTTCTTGCAATGCATGCCGGGTGCCAGGCACAGGTGCATTCCGTGCACTGGCTCGCTTAACCTCCACAGCAATGTTATTAAGTAGGCGCTGTTATTTCCACTTTACCATTTAGAAAACTGAGGCTCGGAGAGGTTAAATGACATACCCAAAGTTGCACTGCTGGTAAGTGGCACAGCCAGGCTTCAAACCCAGCATCCTGGCTTCAGAGTCAGGCTCTTGGCCACTGTGTTGTGTTAGCTGGCTGAAGCTTGAGTCCTGCCTGGATATTTGTGGAATATTTTCAAGAGAAATATTTTCCTAAGAGCTGATGCCTCTTCTGAAACCCTGCTGTCTTCTCAGCGGGAAACAATCGGGTAGGTTTTCCCTTTAGAAGCTGTATTGAAAGGCAGGTCACTATTCCAGAATTGCATCTTGTTTCCAACATTTCAGGCATCTGTAGGAATGCTAGAAGCATACGGAAAGGACGGGGTTGGGATAAACAGCATCTTGCTTTAAATATTTCCCCCATGAATGAGGTATTTTGTCTGAATAAAAAGAAAAACAGACAGAAGACGATGAAAACAATATGTGATACTGAAAGGCCAGTTTTCTAAGCCAAACTATAACTAAAATAAAGAAGCCAAGCTAATCCAAGGAAAGAAAAGACAGTTAGGAGCCATAAGAACATAGCTACCATAGTTACCAAAGTAACTAACAGCTTTAACCACTGAAGAAACTTCCCCCATGCTGTAGGGGAAAACTGTCAAAACCAAGAAGTTAGAAGGGAAAACAAAAAACAAAAAAACTCCTGACTTCAAAAAAAAAAAGGAAGGAAGGTGGTCTTTGACTTACTGGTGAATGTTTTGGGATTAACATCTGTGGAATGACTTTCCAGTTTTTTCAGTTACTTTCCTTTCTATTAAATTTAACTCTCTTGGTAGAAATGTACCGAGGGCTCAAATATAATTTTTTTTTTAATCCAGAGATTTGAAACTCTAACTGAAGTTTTGAAAATGACGAGACCTGTGTCCTATCTGGGCTGGCAATTTCAGCCATTTGGAAGATCAGTGCAGATCACTACAGATCAATTCTACGAAGGTAATTAGCATCAGTCATTAATGCGAACAAGTGATCAATTGGTGAGGCTCAATCAGCTGTGGCAGTAAAAGACGTTAACAGGGTATTGCCCAAAGAACTGCAGATTGACTCAGTTTTATAATTTAGAAATGTGGAGCAGGAGAATAAACATAGAGGTCACAAGAATTCACAAAGTACCGTATTGAATCAGCCTTGGGATCTACCCAACCCATGATTCAGCATTTGTCTATGTTCTAAAATATGTCAGAGGGGATGCTCTTTCCTTCCAAACCCCGCCAGTAACTAGATCCCACCACCACCACCATCCCAGTCCCAACTAAGAACTGAGCTTGCCCCAAACCTTGGCTCTCCCATCCCAGACTCGCCTACCTGGGTGGCAGATGGTGAAAACACGCTTTGGCTGTAGCTTGAGCTTTCACACCTCAAGCGGCAACTGCTTGGCTGGGAATGGAGCTATTACCCTTCAGCAGAGCTCGATTCAGTGCATAAGCTTTGTTTCGAGCCGTTAATGTGTTTTTTTCCTGGAAAGTTGTGTTAGTTTCCTGATGCAGCCCCAGCCTCCACTTTCTCACTCCTACCCATGTTCCACCAGTCCTTCAATCAACCACAATGGCCTTCTCGGTGACTTTCTGAATTTAAATTAGGTTGCATCACTTGCTCTCAATATTTACCAGAGGACAATCTGTACTACAGGGGAAAGTTAGTCTCCAAAGGAGATAAAGAGTGCTAAGGGGTAGCACCGGGGCATCGAGAATTGAATTAGGCTGGTCAGGGAAGGTTTCATGAAGAGGTGAGATTGAGCAGAGACTTGATGGAAGTGAGTGAGTCATACGAGATGTCTGATAAAGAGCGTTCAGGGTAGAGGAAGCTCTAGGTGCAAAGGCCCATCTCTCTCTTGAGGTGAGAACTCACTTGACATGTTCACAAACCCTCTAGGAGGCAGGGGGCAGAGTGGCATGTACAAGGGGGAAAGGGGCAGGAGGTGATGAGGTTAGGAAGGAAACGAGAGAGGGGGACACTGCAGATAAGACTGGACCTTGCAGAATCAACAAAGGACTTGAGCTTTTTTTTTTTTTTTTTTTGAGCAAGATGAGAACCTTTTGGCGTGCTTCAAGCAGTTTGAAAAGAAGAGTATTATGATCAGATATTTGCATAAGAGAATTGCTCTATGGAGAACAGAAGTGGGGACAACAGTGGAGGCAGGGTTGCCAGTCCAGAAGGAGGTTACTCCAGTCCTACAGGTGAGGAACCTTCATGGCTTAAATAAAGGAGGGCAGTGTGGAAAGGAAGAAAAGCGTCGGACTTGAGAGACAGCTTGAAGACAGCTGATAGGCTTTGCTGATGATACAGATGCTCCTTGACTTATGAAGGGTCACATTATAAACCCATCATTGAGTTGAAAATACAGTAAGTCAAAAATGCATTGAACACACCTAACCTACTGAACATCGCAGCCTACCTTAAATGTGCTCAGAGCACTTACATTAGCCTACAGCTGGGCAAAATCGTCTGGCAACACAGGACGCTGCACAGTATCAGTTGTTCACCCTTGTGATTGCCCGGCCGACTGACAGCTGCCAAGCTTCAAGAAACAGCATCATGCTGTGATGGCCAACCTGGGACAACATCGAAGTCAGACTGAGAAGTACAGTTTCTACTAAATGCCCATTGCTGTCATACCATCGCAGAGCCAAAAATCACAAGCCAGAGCATCGTAAGTTGGGGACCACTTGGAGATGTCGGGTGAAAGGAAATGAAGAGTGAAGGACACATCTGAATGCATCAGGTTATCACATGTATCCTGAAAATATGTACGTCTGTTATGTGTCAATACAAGGATGAAGCAGCTCAATATTAAGTTTGGAGTTTAGAAGAGAGATGCAGTTTGAAGACATAAATATGGAAAGCCGTCAGGTTATATAGGGATCTAAAGCCATAAGATTGAATGAAATCACTCAGGGAATGAGTCTTTACAGAAGAGAGACCAAGGGACTGAGACCTGGGACACTCAGCACTTACGGGTCGGGTTAATAAAGAAAAACCGAGGGTGGAGTCCTAGACCCACGTGAAGCAAATATTTCAAGAGGGATCAACTGTGTGAATTGGACCAATGGGTTTAAGTCAAAAGAGAACTAAGAATTAACTACAGGATTTAGTAACATGAAGGTCATTTATAACCTTGACAAAAGCTTCCCCCCCGCTTTTTAGTTCTCTGATTTATTTTTTTAAACAGCTTTACTGAGATATAATTCATTGATTTACAGTGTATAACCCAATGGTTCTTAGTATATTCACAACCATCTGTGAATGGCTGTGCAACCATGACCACAATCAGTTTTAGAACATTTTCATCACATAGAAAGCACCTCCATAACCACTGTAGTCATTCCCCACTTCCCTCCTCCTGTCCACTTCCCCTCATCCTCCCCCACAAGGCAGTCATTTATCTACCTTCCGTCTCTCTGTATTTGCCCATTCTAGACACATTTTTAACTCCTATCTAATAGAAATTATTAATATATATCCTTTGATCAACATCTCCCCACACCCCTCTTCCCCAACCACCCTCATCCCTGGTAACCACCATCCAACTCTCTTCTTCTGTGAGATCAACATTTCCGGATTCCTTATACGAGTGAGATCATCTAGTGTCTGCCTGGCTTGTTTCACTAAACAACGTCCTCCAAGTTTATCCCTGTTCACACACATGACAGGATTTTTTTTTTTTTTTTTTTGGCTGAGCACTAGTGCATAGTATACACGCCATGTTTTCTTTATCCGCCTATCTACAGATGGACATTTCAGTGGATTCCATCTCCTGGCACTGTGAACAGTGAAGGAACTTGGGATGCAGATATCCCTGTGACATACTGATGTCATTTCCTTCGGATAAATACCCAAACGCTCTTTGGCCGAGGGGTGGAGAAAACTCCTGATTGGAATTATTAGTTCAAGAGAAGAAGAGACGGTAGGAAGCGAAGACAGTGGTTGTAAAAGACGCTTTCAAAGAGTTTCACCGTTTGGAGATGCAGGGAAATGGAGAGGGCTCAGTGGGTGGAATCTCTTAGACAAGAGTGTTCTGGTAAGTTCCACGGGCATGACCATCGGAAGGGGAGAATCTGGTGAAGAGGGAGAGAGGTGCTGAAGTGATGTTCTTGAGCACGTCGGAGGGAGTCGGAGCGAGGGCACAAGGTGGGGACCGGCCTGAGGCTGGAAAAGAAACAGGCCGTCCCTCTGTCTAGACAGAAGGTGGGGCAGGGTGGCGGTTGTGGCGGAAGCACGGGGAACTTCTCTTCTGGTTATTTTTATTTTCTTAATGAGTTAGGGCGGAGGGTCCTCAGAGCTAAGGTGTGGGGTCAAGCAGGAGAAGATGCGGAACGGGGTTAAGAGCCCGGGCGAGTGGCTGGGCTGAAGAAACGGGCAGGGCTCCCGTGAGCGCCCCCTGGAGGTCGCCAAGGCGGGGCCGTCGAGCCTGGTCCATACTCCCACCTCCCGGCCCATCCTGCAGCTTCGTGTTCAGGTGAGGTGTCCGTCTTACCCTCCTCACTAAACCGCAAGCTCTTTAAATAGAGATCTCCGCGTCACTCCAAAATTCCCGACGCCTAGCTAAATGCCTGATGAATATTTGTTAAATCACAACCAGATGAAGCCTTATCACACACCAACAAGGCACCTTCCTGCTCCTGCCACCTGAAGGCTGCAGAAATGAGACCAGGAGCCGCTCCAGGCCGGCAGTGTCCCACAGAAGCTTGTGCTTAGCAACGCTAAAGAGAGATTTGGTTAATAAGTGAGTGAGCAGGGGGAGGAGGGAGGGGGAAGCTTCTTAGGCTCTTTCTGTTACATCTTCTTGTGTGTTAAGAGACTCCATCAAGTGCCTGTGGTCTTCCGCAGCCCAGTCAAGAAAATAGCCTGTCCTTATTCTTTAGAATCACAATAGCTCTTTTCATTTTGGGATCCGCAACCACACGGAGACAAGCTTCAAACAGAGCACCGATTCCCACAGCTCATGGTCACCCCCGCCCCAGTTCACAGGTAATCTGAGGCACACGGAGGTCACACAAGCCTAAAGGTCACGATCTCAGCGCCTGCCCTGAAGCTGCCCCAATATGATCTATTATATTCTGACCATCAGTTTGCATTTGAACAAAGGATAAAGAAGGTCAGTATATAAAATATAATTTATGACTATAACCAGACCTCCCTAAATGCTCGAGTTGCCCATATATAATATGCTTATTTACATTCTTCCTTGTCCCACAAAGAATTTGAGGAGGCATTCATCCTGCATAAATAACCCTGTTTACAACGACCCATCCACCTCTTTACCTTTTCTCTGCAGACGTGAAGTTTCTGTTGTAATTCTCCCTAAACAGGTGAAGAAAAGGGATTGCAGGAATTTCCACAGCAATCCCCACGGGGTACAATCAGAGCCAGATGCCAAACTTTTTCAATCAAGAGTGGACTCACGTGCCATAAAAATGAGTGATTTATTTACTATCGGCCTCTAATGAACAAAATATGGTTTTAACATACAGCCGACAGAGTGTATTCCACTCCTGTGCCCATAAAATACGGCTGGCAAATTGAAAGTAGCATAATACCTAAACCACTGTAATTTTCACCACATTAAGAAGCCCCAGCTTGAGTTTTGCATTACATCTACCTAACGTCAACCCCACGGGGAGCAAATTCAAATATGTAGTCAGCCCAACAACTGCTTTGCCTGAAATTTTGGCTCAACTGACCATTTTGTAAATTAATTCATCAAAATGACTATTTGGGGACAGACAGGATGATCCGGGGCCGTGTTGTTCTTCAATTGCCCTTTAGAGAATCTGTTTAACTGTAAGACTATGTGGCTGGTCAAATGTGGCTTCCGTGTTCATCATCTACCCCTTAATATCATTGTCACTATCTTAACACTTAATAAGAAGGGTGCTGCAAATGGTAGTGATGGACATTATAAATGGAACCTTCACAAGGTACTTTGACAGTTGATTTACTGAGGCACATCCAGGCTTTTCACAATTGCTGGGGGTATCTTTCATCAAACCCCAAGTCTAGAGAGAGAGTAAGGTCTTGACTGATCATGGTGGTCCCCAAATCCCCTCCTGTATGTAGCTCTAGCAGGACGCTCTGGAACTGTGCTGAGCTCTCTCCTGCTCTGTTCCTTAGGGGGCAGCAGCTGCACCACCTACAAGCAGGGTGTCACCCTGGGCAAACAGCTGCCTGCATCCGCCAGCCGGTGCTAAACTGCGCTAAGAGAAATTAACAATCATTTCCATTCAGGGCATCGACTACTGTACGGGGAGCAACCAGTGTGGTCTGACTTAGAAACACCTGCAGCCAGGGGAGAATTGAGGATGATTCACAGGTCAAATAAAATCGTGTTTCTTGGGTCATACTTGGTTTTGAAAGCTGAAGGTGCCCAGATTGTATCCAGTTAACCACATGTGAGCTCGCTGCATTTGCTCTGCTGTGGAAACGCAGGTGTTACCACACCAGGAAGTTATTAGCATTAGGAGGTTGTTCGCCAAAGCCCTGCTTCTTGGGACTGAAGTCTGAAAATACTTACCTGCAGTCCTGTGTCCCTAGCATCCCCTCCCACGGTCCTGCAAGCCCCACGTGGAGTATGGAATTGGATAAACAAGACTCGATCCAGAAGATGATCAAGTACTTCTTGTGCATATCCATTTATCCCTGGATGGTGGTGGGCATTTTGCCTGAGATGGACACTGAGAATGCCCTGTGAAAATCCAACATGCCTGAAAGCAGGGAGGAAGCTTTCTGTTGCGAGAGGCTGGGTGCAGTGGCTCACGCCTGTAATCCTAGCACTCTGGGAGGCCAAGGCAGGAGGATCCCTTGAGGTCAGGGTTTGAGACCAGCCTGAGCAAGAGTGAGACCCCCATCTCTACTAAAAAATATTTAAAAAATTAGCTGGACAACTAAAAATAGAAAAAATTAGCCAGGCTTTGTGGTACGCAATTGTAGTCCCAGCTACTCGGGAGGCTGAGGATCGCTTGAGCCCAGGAGTTTGAGGTTGCTGTGAGCTAGGCTGACACCACAGCAGTCTAGCCTGGGCAACAAAGCGAGACTCTGTCTCAAAAAATAAATAAAATAAGAGTATGAGAAAAAATGGAACTGAACATAATCCTTGCACACTGAGTTCATGATCTTAGTGGGAAGGTCAGGTAGAGTAATAATTAGGTGTTTATAGAATAAAAAAGTTAGACTTTAAAGAAATTAGCCCATGCAGCCCTTTAAAATAAAATTAAGTCTAGAGTTTCTGGAGAAACAAATACTCAGGACTGCACAGCTAGAAGTTTTATAGATCTGATTCAATAACCTTAAACTATTCTATACTCAAACCTAGATGAATGCAAGAAAAAAATCTGAAGAAGTTGACCAAAAATAATATTCTGGAGGTTTTTAAGTCATTTTTATTAGATTTTTTTTTCTTAGAATTTTTGTTAGTGAAGAAAGTGAGACAGGGCTTTGGTTGCAGGCAGAACATGATCTTAGCGACCCAAGTGGGTGCTGATAGCTGCACGTGGTGGTCTGAGAAGAGAGCACGGGGTTAGAAAATGAGAATGTAGACGGCAGAGAAAATCACTATGGTCCTGACCACTTTCAGTGAACAAATGCCTAGCGAGAAAGGGTAAAAAAAAAATCCTGTTTCCCTGTTCTGGGAAAACAGGAGCCCAACAATGGAGGCTTATTAAAAGTTATTTTTTAACTGATGACTGCTGCATTCTATACTGGAAAACCGGGCGAGGTGATTTCTGATTTAATTAGATGGGTGGATATCCCTGCCCTCTGAAATCCGGCCTGGAGAAGACAACATTCCAGGAAGCAGTGATGCTTCTGGACATAGAAAATACAGTCCTTCAAAAGCATCCTTCGGCTGTAAGCACCAGGCGACGCGTTCCCCTCTCAAAAGAATGACTTTCGTGCATTCGTGCACGTGGTTTTCGTGCATGTCCGCACCCAGGGGATTGTGCGGCAGGGACGCACCGGTGGGACCCTTCCTTTGCTGCCAGGCACAGCAGTGTTCTGTCTCCCGGTGGGAAAAAGACCGAGCCTATGGGAGGAAAAAAGGCAGGAGACGTAGTTCTAGTCCGTACCCTGACAAAACGCACTGTCTGATTAGAGCTAGTTACTCTCAGATGCCTCATCTGAAAATGTTCTCACTGGGCTCAAAGACCTTCCCCATCACGCTGCTCGGGCCTGGCTGCTTTCGTGACAAGTCTCTCCTTATTCTTTCAGCATCAGGTTTGCTCAAACGCACAGTTAGATCAGGAGCACCCAGATCTCTGAGAGGAAAGACCCCTGCAAAGGTGAACGGAGCGCCCGGTGGCCGCTGCTCTCTGGAGAACACACCCTCCGCACATCCCACACTGCCAGCACCCACAGTCGTGTGCGCCACCTTCCTGTAAACCTCTTCACACATATACGTCCCATTGGCTCCGTTTCCCTGCAGGACCCTAATACGGTCTATACGGGACTGTCCGCAACTGCCCAGCGAGGGTGGCATTGCCGGCCCTGTCCTGCAGACGGGGAAGCCTTGGACGGCGCGCCTCCCGCGGTAGCGCCCTGGTGGCCGCCTCACTCATTTCCCCCCAGGTCTTTTCCCTGGAAAGAAAGCAGCAGTGACTCAACCCCCCTTTGAGGCATGTGAGACTTTTTAGGAATGTCATTTGGCAACATTTGACCAGAGGGGCAAACAGAATTCCTTCCTTTCTCCGGGTCCGTGGCCTCTGGCAAGGACGTGGTCCTGATTCTAAAGTGGCCCAGCCCTTGGGGATGGGGAAGGGCCACTGGGTAATTGTCAACCGCTGCTCAAAGGTGAAGACCCAGGAACAGTGCTAGGGGTCGCTCACACTCCGGCAACACTGTGGCTGAAGGTCTGAGCTCGTTTCCCTGTTGGCTCCATTTATTTTTCACTCTGATTGGCGCGAATGCCTACGTTTGGCCTGTGTTCGCCATTCCACATTCAGGGCCAGGCCTTATTTGCATGCTCAGTTGAGTTCTAAACTGCACACGAGTGCAAGACCATCTACCCATCTACCGTGCATTTTGTTCCAGTGTATCCCAGAGTAGAGACCCTGCACAGCGTCTGTGAACTTGAACACGTTTGCAGCACCAGGGCGAGTCAGGTGTCTGAACCCCAGGGAGGCAGGGGGTTAACCACCAACGGAAGCTCAACGTCCGCAGCCTTTATTAACCCCGCAAGCGATTCTAACCACTGCCGTCAGGATACAGCTCGGGGACCCGCTTTCCCTCACTGCTGTAGGACCACAGAGCTGATATTTAGGAAGGAAAAACTGTTAGCACACCTGTGTGTGTTTCATGTGGCTTTCGCTACCTACCAATGTAATCAATGTAATCGCTTTTCCTCTCGATTTTTTCTTTTTTTCCGGCCAGAGGTAAGTGATTTCTCCTACTCAAAGATTTCTCTCATGCTTTCAAGAGTCAACGCTGAATCTCTTAATGATGAAATATCAACCGGTATTTTTCTTAGACCTCTCAAATGACAATTGTAGAAATTTGATGAGGCAAAACAGCCTGGTACCCTGAAAAGATCACTGGCCCGGAAATTGGGAGCTGAAAGGGAATAACTCAGTCACTTAACCTCTTAGGAGTCCGTTCAGTTCAGTGAATACGTACTGACTGTATCATACGTGCTGGGCTTTGTGCTGAGCGCTGGAGACATAAATGAGACTGATGAGCCCCTGCCTGGCCTGCAGAGAGCTTATGGGGGCAGATGGCCACGTGAAAACACAACCGCAGGACTGGGGCAGCCACACCTCGACAGAAGTACACGCGGGGTACCCGGAAGCGCTATTGGACTGGGATGCTTCATTCCATCCAGGATGAGTTTTAGGACATGTGTCTCTAAGAAGGTGATACCTTAGCACAGCCTCTGGTTCCTTATGTGCAGAATGAAGAGGCTGAAATAAAAGATTCCCCTGTCTCTCCCAGCCTTCTTACGACTCTGAAATTCAGTGATAAATTTTATGGATAAATTCAAGAAATCCTAAAAACCAGGAACATTCACTGGGTGGCCTCGCAAACCAGCTCCTGCTCAGAGAGCCGAGCGGTGGGGTGGAGCCCCAAGGACAGGTGGCTCTTACACCCAGTCTCGCCCAAACCACCCGGAATTCACGTCAACCTATTGACGAGGGAACAAATCAACTCAACAACTACTGCCCTGTAAGACTCCGTGCGGAGAGGAAGACAAGCGGAGATACCATCTCTGCCACCGAGGAGCCCACAGGCTGACAAAGGACTGGGGCAAGGCAAGGGAGGAATGAGGGAAGCCCGACTGCAAATCAGGGCCCAACGCAAACAGCATGAAAGGAGGTGAAGGCAAGGGAAGGGAAATGTTTGTCTTCTCGAGGAATCAAAAGGCTTCATGACCTCCCCAGCTGGAGATTACCAAAGGGCAGGGAGATAACAGGAAGAAAGGAAGAGCGTTCAAGGCAGAACAAACAACCTGGGCCAAGGTAGACAGATAAAGACATTTTAGGAGATCGTAAGCAAAATTAGACTGGGGCCATAGAATATAATGATAATAATAATTAATATTATTATAAATACCACTTATTAAGTGCCTACTCAGTGTGCCGAGAATTCCAAAGGTCCTGTCTCATTCACCCTTCCCTGCCCCCTGGGATCTGGGTATCATCCCCATTTTTCAGATGAGCAAAACTGAGACTTAACAGGCCAAGCTGGGGTTTCAGCATGGTTGTTTCTGATTCCAGAGTCCACACTGTTGACAACCACACTTGCTTATTTCATGTTCTGCTGAGAAAAGTATGGTTCACTCAAGAGGCCATGTAAAAAAGTGGTTTTAAGGAGAAGAATAATGTCACAGAGCAGATAAGTCTGGCAGCCGTACGGAAAATGGCTTGGGGCAGGGAAAGACCAGAGATAAGGAGATCTCTGACCTGGTTAATGTGCAAGGGGAAGAAAAACTTCTGCACTGAAGCAACAACAGCTGACAAAGAAAGGAAAGAAGAATATATGTGAAAACACGATGGAGGTAGACTCACTGGGACTCGGTTCGTGGTCAGATGTGGCAGAAGCGACCATGAGGGCCCGGAGAAGTTGTGTTTGGTCCCTGGGGACCACTCACAAGGCAGAGCCATTTGTTTCTGTCCAGCTTATTGGGTCTGTAAGCAGCACAGGGGGCATTTTCTCAAAATGTTTCTTTCCCCTAAGGTATGAATTTTCCAAATTCGTGTTTCTCTGGGACTTCAGTAGGTAGACAGGAACCAACTGCTATTCCTGTAAGGGCCAAGAAATTTAGCGTGAGAAGGTTTACTACGTGAAATATGGACCAGCACGACTTTTCTCTGTAGAAAGTCCACCCCAGTCACCTGTTTCTAGGGCACAGGGCCTGCCACAGGTAGCGAATGGGTATGTTCTCAACAAGCAAGTAGATAAACCACAAATACTTGCAACCTCTTGATCCTTGTGAAACTTTTACCCCTATCTTTCTTTCAAAGCAGAGCTCTGAAGTCAAGAGCTAAGAAAGGGACACGCGGACACAGAACTAGAATGAAGAAATCTTAGGACACATGGTCAGAGAGGCGGGAAGGGGGATCTTAGCTGGCTCTGTCTGCTGGCATTCGGAGTGGCTCTGGGCACATGGTAGGACCTCAGCAAGCATTTGTTGAAAGAGTAAATGAATGAATGAGTCAGATCATCCAGATGGGAAGATCTCAGTAGTTTGTGTTTAAATAGAGGAGTCTGTGCAGCCACCAGCCCCATTAACCTAACATGCCAATATGATTAATGTTGCTTTTTTCCCAGAAGTCTTGGCCTTGCCTGCAAAACTCAACATCGAACACCTGAAGGAAAAAAAAAATCCCATTGGCAAAGCCTGCTTTTAGCAGCGGGAGACTCCCAGCGAGGATGCCAATATCCTGGGGCCTCAATGCCTTTCTGCCTCTGCAGTAACTCCCAAGTTAAACAAATTGCCAAAGAGTTATAAGCTTCTTATTAGCTGGATGGATTCCTCCAATTGCCCTGTTGGCTTCGTCCTCCCTGCACACACACTGGTGAGCTCCATCGATAATTCGTGTGCCTGCAAGTTCGCTCTGAAACGGAGCAACTCTGGCATTTCTGGGTTAGCATGTGCCCTGTGATCTTATGATCTACGATCTCCACTCCCTGCTGCCTTCACTTTGAACTGAAGTGCTGTGTTAAGCAACCCCACTACCCACCACCTAACAAGCCGAGACGTGAGTCTTCATTAGTGTTACAACACTTGCATTTTATCCCAGGCTAACCAGTAACTCCAGTATTCAAACTGCAGTGTGAGGAGAACCACAACGACCCGATGAAATGGCCTGTACCAGTTTCATAACGTCGGAGGACAAAGCGTTGGCACCGGAACAGCCGGAATCACAGACCTCGGAAGGTTCAAGCCAGAGAGGCGTCAGAGAACACCGTGAAAACCTAAACTAGAGCCGGTGTTAGACGGTGGCCATTAGTGTACACGGCAGAAATTGAAATAGCCGGTGGAGATTTCTCTCGAGTAAAAGATCAACTGATCCTTTGGGATAAAAATCCACTTTAGAAATTAAGTTACTTCAGTTGACAGCCCCAATTCAAAAGTTAGTGTCCAACTTATTGCATTTTGCATTCAACAAAATTTTCCCTGCAGGGATTTCTGTATAACATGAGATCTGTGTGATGATTTTATTACACAACATGGAATGAGAACATGCCACTGAAACGCATGCCTCAGTGAAAACTCCTTGGAAGGAAGCGCAAGCTAAGTTTCCTGTTTTGTTTTTCTTTTGAAAAGCACAAATGTTGACAGTACACTGGTCCTACTCTTCTCTTGGGGTATGACCCCAGGTTTATGCCATGAGACCACATGATTAGTTTCTGTCCACTATTTCTATTGCTTTAAGGGTCCTACCTAAGATTAGAAGAAACTATCATTTTATTAACTGCAGCTGAAGGGTTATGGGGAGAATCTGAGTACTTCGGATATCCATAATTCCATCTTTCCTCCTCCAAGGAGTTATCTTGTTTCATCTCCAGTTTTTCCTAAGCAGACAATCAAACAAGATCTTTCAGAGGGTGGGCAGAGGACTAGAAGGAAAGGGGAGGGGCCAGGCAGTGCACCTGTGTGCAAGGAGTAGGGAAGCAAGCAAGTCCCCCACCAGCATCTCCGATGCACAGAACCTCATTCTCAAACAGACAACGGACTCAGGTTGAAATTGAACATGTTCGTGACCCAAGTTCTTCCTGAGCACCTCTCTGTCCTTGTCCTAAAAATCACTGTGGTTTGCTGAAAGAGGACAGAGCCTCTCTGACTGCTGTCATCTGAGCCCTTATTTCTGCTACTTCAAGGAGACAAAGATAAAGGCACAATCTACTTGGAGTCTGTCTATAGCAGAGAGGCCTTTCTGATTCCTTGGTAATCAATCACTTTATTTTGTTAGTAAAATAAATCTGCCATTCAAGGTTCTCTGGAGGCTTCAATATTTATACTTCCAATTCCAAAAAGAGATCTCGATAAAGCTAGATTATTTATCACTCCGTGTACCAGACATTTGCCAAAGCGTATGCACCTCTCACTGCTTCTTTCTCTAGCACATCTTTTAAATCCTTTCGGGGAAAGGGGCTTTTCTATTCCATCCAAAAATGCACTAGTCTGCTTGATGCACACTCAACGTAAAGAAGGCCATGTACAGACCGGCTGGGGTCGCACTGAACAAAACTGCTAAGATTTTCAGATTGTACCGATCGCCTAATGCCCAAATAGTGCCCCACATCTAAAGTAAGAGAGAGACGGAAGGACATGTCATGGAGAAATTCATCTCCCTCTTGTACATCTCAATTGAAGAGTCAGTTTGAACACAAAGTTTTGCTTATTAAAATGAAAAATGAAGCAAATCCCGGTTGGAGATTGTTAAACAACTGACAAACTACTAAGCATCTTTCTATCCTAAGCAGTCCTGGTATGAGCAGGCAAGTCCAAGGTTTCCTTGAGAATGAAAAAGGGAAAACGAGCTCTTACAACGGGGTGGGAGTAAGGCGTGCACGTTAGGGAAACTGGGTGGAGGCTGTCCTAGAATCCCGTATGATCTTTTCAACTTTTCTCTGATCTAAAATGTTTTCAGGATACAAAGTTGGTGTAAAAGATATGGGATGGGGGGGTGGGCAGAATAAACTCTGGGTGGGCTAGGAGGGTGGGCTAGGAGCACTGAAGACCAGGTTGCAAAGCTGTGGTCGTGTACGTGCCGGATGGTAACCGGAGAAAGCCCCGCCTGAAATCCACAGAGGACCCATCCCTTTGGTAACACAGACAAGAAACCTCTAGATTGGTGTTATCTGCAGAGAACAGAGATTCCCCGACACCTCCGCGGGTCAAGGAAGACTAATCATTCTGCAGACGGTGGCTTGCCCGCCCAGGCCCTTGCAACGTGTCCTCTCTGGGTGTTATTTCATTCATTCTCCAGGTGTTTTCTTGAGTTCTCTCTATTTGTGGTTTGGGAGGTCCCTCTCTTCCTTCAACAAACACAGGCTGGGAGTGGAATCGAGTCCCAGAAGTTAAAAGATACACGGTACCTAGGAATTCTCTGTGTGCATGCGTGTGTGTGTGTGTGTGTGTGTGTCAGTTCTGTGCAAACAAAGTTAATGTGGCTTGGAGCAAGCCAAGATTAAATGTGATTAAGCACTTCTGTATGAAGGGGGAAAAAAAAACCAACCCAGACAGAAAAATAGAAAACCGCCACAGTCCTTTGCCAACCTTCTTAAAATAACTACCATTGTGCTGGATTAAAAGGCATTTGCTGAAGATTTTGTGAAGAATTAAGCTTACGCGTTATTCTCTTAAGAGAGAAACGGGAATAAAAGGAAAGCTGTTCCTCAACATTGTCTTAGAAGATAAAGCTTCGGAGATAGCGGAGTATCTGGGTCAACGAGAAGCTTCCGCTAACTGTGCTCTTGACGGACAGCTCTCTGCAGCATTTCAGCGGTGAACGTCAGGCGTCCTCCCCGCCCTACCCTAGTTCAGGGGCTCCTTCCGACGTGGCCCCCGAGAAGAGGTCTGTTCCAATGTCCCATGGATGGCCAGTATCATCCCCCCAGAAGTTAAATGGTCACCTCATCAGTATAGAATCTGGGAGACAGAGAGAAAAAAATGAATTCGGCAGGCAGAGAGAAGCGAAGTCCAGAATGTCCCAGTGCCCTGGACTGCTTTGATGGTTTATCTGTCGGTGCTTCTTCCAACCCTCCGTGACAAAACAGAACGATTCCAGGATGCTTTCTCAGAAGAGCCCCCAGACCAGGACCCCAGTGTCAGCTGGGGAAAAAGCAGCCTGCTCAGGCAGAAGCCAGAGGCCCTGCGGCCCAGGGGGGCCGTGGGAAGCTGTTTCCCAAGCAGGCGTCCTGGCGCTCAGCGCTCGGCCTCCACAGCGTCTCCCTGTGGCCGAGGAGGGAGGCGGGCAGAGGAGACCGACTACCCTGCCATCAGTGCCGCCCCTGATGAGGATTCCTGCAGCCCAGCAGCACGTTCCTCAACGCTCAGAAAGACTTAATCCAGACAGCACGGGTTTCTGTGTTTTCTATAGGGCTTCTGAAATATGGAGTCCGGAAGGGAACAGCTCACCGGATGCTCTAGCCCCCGCCTCCCCCAACACTAGAGACCTTTCCATTCTCTGGTTAAGGTGCACCCCTGACTACACGCCTGCTGGAGGCAGGCAATTAGTTCTTTATGTCAAAATGATTCCACAGTAGAGAGAGCTCTAGAACAGCTATTCTCAAGCGGAGTGACTCTGTTCTCCCCGCAACCCTGCAGGACGTTTGGCAATGTCTGAAGACACTTTTGGTTGTCCTGACTGCTATTGGCACCTCGTGGGTAGAGCCCAGGGACACTGCTAAGCTCCTACAATGCACAGACAGCCGTCCACAGCTGGGCTCATCTGGCCCAAACGGCGATATGGCCAAGGTTGAGGAACCCTGCCCTGGAGGATGGAATGAAAATTAAAGTCTCTCATTTTCCCTACAAGCAATTTTTTGTTTGAAGTTTTAAAACTACACGAGAGAATATCCCAGTGTTTTAACTACTCTGTTCTTGTCACCCACCCTGGTGCACCAGGACCATCTCAGGATGTTTAAACACAAAGACTTGCAAATAAGCGCCAACGGCAGAAAACAGAGATTCTGAAACTATTCCACAAGTCACTCATGTAGATACTCTGGTCGATGAGCCCGCCAGCAAACACGCCCAGTGCCCACCATGTGCCCAGTACTGAGCTGGCCGCAGGACGGAATTCAGAGAGATGCAGAAAGCATCAGTATCGAAATGGAAAGAAGGACAGACTCGTGAAAAATTAAAAATAACATAGGAAACTAACAAGAAAATTAACAAAGCATAAATTTGGCTAAATATTAAAATTAGCAAGTTAATATTTATAAGCAACCATTTTAAGGTAATTATAAGTTTAATGACAAGCAACACGTTTAATAACTACTGATTAATTTGCTTCAGGGGGGACATTAAACCAGTGAATGCCTACCAGCATTATTTTTAATTTTCAGATTCAATAAATGGGATTCTTTCTTCAAAGCCACTAGAAGGCCACTGAGAGATTGAATTGACCCAACTCTACCCAAAAACAAAGTGATAGTTCTGGGTCAATATTCAGGAAAGGAATTTATCAAACTTCGGTTAAATCGACATGAGTCGTTCTTCACAAAATCAAAGTTTAATTATACGAGAAAAATGTAGAAAATAAGGTGACCGAAAGGACATCTTTTCAAAGTAGACACACGAAGCCCTCTTTTTGGCTTACTTTGGCTCAAAAATAAAAACAAAACATTACAACGTCTGAATTTAAGACAGTGAAACGACTCAAAACTAAAAATCAGATAAAAATGAGAAAATCCACTTGAGCGGTAAAGGATTTCCCATGGCCTAGCAAACTTGCCGAACACGCTCACTGCACATCCAGCTAGAACTGCGCTTAGAGATTCGCATCTGATTCTCTCCTCGTTGTATTACCGGGTCTAGACCCTACAATTGCTCTGACAGGTAGATGCAAGAACTTCACGGCAAATAAGAGGTTCAGTCGAGTGAAATGAAGGGGTTCGCTCCACTTAGGAAAGCCACAGACCAGGCAAAGTCCAGACAGGCTGCAAGAGAAGCACCTGCTGCTCAGAGGAGGGCAGAGCCACGGCGGGGCAAATGGTGTGTCGTTCCCTGCCTTTGCCCTGACACTCGGCAGGTAACAGAGCGATTAGGAACCAGGCCAAGAAGTTCTCCGATCCATGCAACGGTGTTGCACTTATAATTTTTTTTTTTTTTTTTTTTTTTGCCTGTCACTTTGTCACTTATGTTTCTCCATCAGGCAGGAGAAGAATAAGAACGTAACACCGCAGATCTGTGGAGAGGGAGTCCTTTGCCTCCCCCACAGTGGGCGGCTGACCCAGGTTGGGAGGGCCAGCCATCACCATGCACTCCTGGCCACATGGCATCTCCCGGGTGGGTGTCAGCATTTCAGTGCAGCCTGGCATGAACGTCTTTCTTGCTTGCACACTTACACTTGACCGGACAACAGGAACGGTTACCTGGCTTACAAGCAAACCCTTTGAGTAGCAGCAGCCAGCTGTTGTCAGCTGGACTTACAAAAGGAAAATTCACAAGAGAAGATGGCCCTGGGGTCTGCCCTCAGCCTTCTGAGGATTCCCTCCAGACAACACCAGCCTTGCAAGGAAGACGGATGTCGAGAGAGATTGGGAACTCAGGAACTTGTCTACTTTAACCAACTGTGTCTCATAGGAGTAAGCAAGCTCAAGAATAATAGAGCGCTGGTTAAAACAAAAAAAATTTACATGCATAGAGGACCAGAAGGCATTTTCTCAGAGATAAATATAAATATCTTTGCCCTTAAACAGTTTAAGGGAGGTTGGCAAAATGTTTGGCCTCCAATTTCCCATGTACACCAAGTCACCCTTGATATACCGCCTCCTACCCTGCACCGCTCTCGGTAGCCCGTCTGCCCGGATTTGGTTTTTTGGCTGTGGGAATGCATTTGCACCGTTAATGCTCCCATCTGGTCAGTTTTGAAACCAATAGCATGCATCGACAAAATCATCCATCAGACAGAAGGGGCGCAGGCCACGGCCTTAATAATAATCCTTTAATTACTATAACTCTCCACTCACCAAGATCTTATTTTGAGTAGGTCAGTTAATACACAAAGAGAAGAGGGAAACACGTTGACCCACACAGAGAATCAGACATGCAAACCTTGAGCTCCTGAAGATGAGCCTCCGACCCTCAACGCCAACCAGCTACAGCCTCCAGACAGCTATTACCCCTAATTTAAGACTGATAAAATCGCGATATTCCTTGTAACCTATCAAAATTTGCTGAATAGAACAGTGCACTTCCTTTCACCCTTGAAGGACGCTAGATGAACAGTCCTGCAGTCAATATCACTACACAACCAAAGAGACAACTAGGGCATGAACTTCAACCCACATAGAAACAGAATCTTAGAAAGGGAGGCCGCTTGAGAGACCATTGAATGCCACCCTGGTATTCAATAAATTCAATGAATATCTGCATTCTCTTCACAGCACCCCAAATGAGTGGCTGGCATTCTTCTAGAACACTTGCGATAACGGGGTCGTCACAACTCCCAGGGTAGCCAATCCTATACTCAGACAGTTTGAATACTTACCTTCTATTATCAAGTTAAACTAGGCATCCATAATAATTCTATTAATCACAGTTTCGTCCTCTGAAAAAACTCAGGGGTCTTGGCTTTAGGTGAAAGTTCTCATAATTCAATCTCCATGTACTGCCGTGACCACTGTCAATACAAGTCCACTGGGAGCAAGGTGTTTCTTTGGCTCCCAGTCCTACCGGGAGAAACTCTTGTTGAAACCTGTAAAGAACTATTCTTTAAAGCAAATCAGAGTTACTGACAACTTCTAAACAATAGTTTGTTTAGTGACAGAACAAAGTTGAGTGTGAGCAACAGAGCTTAAGAAAAAAAAAAATAGGCTGATTACATATAATCACATATGTTGGACTACTTCCAGCCTAGATATAATCTTACTATAATGAATATTGTTACAAGAGATAAAGATAATAATAACAATAATTTATTTACAAACCATTTTCAGGCAATGTGCTTGGGGCATGGTATGATCATATACAATGATTAAAACACCATTAAAAAACATCAAACAAATAAAACACAAGCTATTCTTCACATATAAAATGAAATACTGCTAAAAGAATCAGAGGCTAATATTAGAAGTACAGAAAAATGGTACCAGGGTATCAGGAAACATCACAGAATGATATTTTCTTTTCTTCATGTCTTTTTTGCACTCTGGCTACTCTGAAAAAAAATCTTTTAAATCCCATTTTCCATGCCTTCTAAGGCATTTATTTCCCAACTACCTACTTCCTCTTTAGTTCTTGCTCTCTAGATTAAATTTTCTCTCCTTCCTTAGAGGAAGATCTAATTTTTCTGTCTGTTCAATCAAACTCATACGACAAATAGTCTACAAAAACCGATCAAACAAAAACAGAAGAGCGATTAAGCCATTTCTCCGACGTTGGGGTTTCCACGTGCTCGTTACGTATTTTGGCTACATGACCAATGACATTGAAAAGAGAAAACACAGCCAATGCCCAACTATAAAGCCCAGATGACCGTGATTTCCACCCTTTCAGCCATCATGACAGCCTCTTGTTTTGAGCTTTGCAATAACCACTAACTCCCTCCTCCCTTCAAAAAAGATGAGGATGGTGTGAAAAACACTGTTGGTTACCTACACCACAGCCGTTTCCTTTCCTTCCCCTCCTCTCTTCCTTGCTAACAGAACACTATTTTTGCTTAAGTATCAGGGGTTCATACGCTTGTGGAAACTGGGCCCGTCCCTCCCCAGGGAGAAGATGTTAAACCTAAGGTATCAAGGGCAATTTCACTCCCTTTTGCCAGCAGTGTGGTTGATCCCAGATACATAATCTGACTCTGGCCAAGAAGACATAACAAAAAGCCTGACAGGAGATTTCCAGGAGAGATCTGCCTCCCTGACGTGCCTCCGACTATCTGTAGACGTGATCTTTAGAACCAGAGTGGCCACCTTGAAACCGTGAGATGCGCAACCAAAGGGCAGAGCTAAAGCACTGGGTTCGGCGGGGTGAAAAGATGGCAGGACATGGGGTTGCTGAGGACTGTTCAAGCCAAGCTTGCAATCACCCCACACCGCATTTCTTGTTAGATGAGACAATATTCCCTCTGATTTCAATCAATTAAATCAGACATTCTCAAACTCGCAGCTGAAAACATCCCACAATTCTCAAACTCGCAGCTAAAAACATCCCAACCAACTCAAAAGCATTTCTTATTATATAATGAAAGGGAATTACACACTTCTGGGATTTAAAGTTTTAGAAAACACTCTCATATAACTAAAAATACTTGGAATTTTTTTTAACCAATTTGAATATCACTCAGGTAACATTTGAGTGCCTAATATCCACTAAGCGCATTAACCTAATATAGATTCTAATTCCTATAATTACATGCAAAAAGGGTACTATCCCATTTTATAGATAAAGAGAACCAGAGAAATCAAGCGATTTGCTTAATAACACACAGTTTGGAAATGTTAGAGCCAGAATTTGAAATCTGCATTTCTCTAGCCTGCTTCTGGATATTTTCAGTCACTTTACATTTCCTCCCCTGGCTGTGATTTCCTCCAAAGCATTCACTGGTCCTCAGACTTCAGGCTTTCAAACCTAAAACCATTTTCAAAAGTCTTTAAACTCAGTCAGTTTGTCAGTTAATTCACTGTTATGACACACGCATTGAAACCATTAGGTCAATTCAAATAGGTTTTATTTCCTAAACTCTAAGTTATTTTTTTAATCTCTTTTTCTTTCCAAACTGGATACAATGGTATTTGTGCAGGTGAGAGACAAGAAAAACCATCACCAGTTAACATTTTCCAAAAATATTCTGGGTGCTTGACATTTCTCTGTCACTCTATTTTCACCTCACTTCTTGAAGGTTGTCCAAAATCCTACTTTTAGAGGAACCACGCAGTGTTTTGGTGGCCTTCACGTAGTTTATTTTAAACCTAGGGAAGGAAGACAGAGGTAGAGAGGAAGGTAAGTGGCTCCAAGCAGAAGATGAAATGGTGAACGGAAGATACGTCTGAAGATATTTTCTAATGATTTGACCTAACTGTGCAGTTGAGGTCATGTGGTTCTAGACAGAAACATGGAAATTATGGTTTGAAACTGACTCACAAGCTACTGGCCCAGTATTGACTGACTGAACACTCCTGTTTTGGAGAAGAACTGGAATCATCATCATAGAAGCGTGGAGTACAGAGAAACTTTCTGAGTCTAAGCATGATAAAACTCACTGGATAACATGGCCAGGGACGAAAGAAAATCAGGCCACGCCCTAGTGAATGTCACGACAGCAAGCCTGAAAAATATAAAATATGCCCATGTGTGTCTCTTCTGGCCCCTTCTGGTCTATGTCACACAAGCATTATTTTGAAAATTGGGGGAAATACGCAGGAGATCCTTGACTGCCCTCGGTGATCGGAGGTTCAAGCAAACAGGGTTTCTACCCTGTTTGCACTACTCACCACAGTGAGTAGTGCAAACAGGGTAGAAATGGTTCAAATAACTGCGATGAAGAGGTTGTGGCCAAAACCAACCCTCGGAGACCTGGAGTTCCGGAACACCACTTGCAAGACCGATTTCACTCCCTCGACAGTCATCCGCTAATCCCTGTCCTTACCACTTCCTTTATTCATGGGTTCATTCAACAGCTATTCCATTTTTTTTCTAGACTCAAACTTTTCTGAGGGATATGGTCAAAAAAATTAATGTATTTGGCTTTTCTAATGGGGAATAACTTTCTTAAAATCTTGGAAGGCATGGCTAAAATAAATAAATAAATAGAAAGTCAGGCTTACCCCCAGGGTCCTTCAAGTAAATGTCCATTTACCCCAAGCTCAGCTCTCTGAGGGTCACCTCCTTTAGAACCAACGCTCAGAGGAGACCAGTTGTACCCAGGTTATAGACCTTGGGAAGGGGAACATTTAACTCAATTATTTCTGTTTGACCAGGGAGATAAGAAGGCTCCCTTCTCTTGCATGAGAAGATAAATCCTGCAGGCATCCAGCTCCTAAGGCCCAAGGTGCTCTGCAAGTGGAATTCACAGGCGCCCAGCCACAGTGGCTCCAGAATGCCTCTTTTTTTTTTTTTGTCTTAGAGATTCTGTTTGCAAACTCCGGCCTCCCTTGAATGAACACAGTCTCCGTTGACCTGAACCTCTGCCCAGCATTTACTTACAGGCCTGCAGGACAAACAACACATCACACAGGGGGAAGAAGGGGAAAAGAAATAAAGCTTCTTATATTATCTCCCAAGGTTGGGCCCATTTTGACAAAAGATGGCATCCCCCCCACCTTGTCTGCGACAGTCAGATGCAAACACATGTCCTGTTCTGACACAGGGATTGGGCTCCGATAGCAGATCTAAGCTGATAGCACTTGGCTGCCTCTTGCCTTCAGGGCAGCTCAGAAAGAGTACCTGGTGAGTCGCTACATTTCTGACATTTTTACTACTAACTCTGCTATTGACTAAACAAGGAGTAATTACTGTAGCAACTTCCAGCATCAGTTGTTAAAAATCAGCCAGTCAGCCTTTGGTTGCAGCTACCACTGTTGGGCTGGGGCTCTGAGCTTCCAATTAATACATGCCATTCTGAAAATTAAAAGTCACCTCGGAGGAAACAGCAAATACTTAACAGATCGTAACAATTCCTCTGTCCATGGGAAAGAACTGAAGATAAAGTTAAAGTAAAATAATGGAAAGCTTTGCATCGGGTCAAGCGGTGCCAAAATCTTTGTCCTGGAAGAGAACACGAACACTGTCTACTGCAAGCATTCATTTTGTAAATGGGGAAACCATAAATGAGGATCTGGGAGAAAAATAAATAAATGTCCCATGCCACCCAGCCTCCCAGGGAAGGCTTACCTTAAGCTCAGAGTGTGATTCTAATATATTCAAGAGTCTAGAGACAATGGAACACAGCATTTGAAATCAGGACTATCCCCAAAATTCTAGATCACCAAACCCAGACCATCCTCTGCCCCACAGGGACTTGGAGTTGAGCCCGGGACAGAAATCCTCTAGAGGAAACTCATTCTCTCGCTGGGCGTTCGTAGTGGCGTCCTGTGCCTGGTTTCTCATCTTGCAGGACGCCTTGACTCTTGTTCTAGCTCCTCGGCCGCACAGCCATCCCCATCTAACCTTGCTTGACTCAGAACCCATGAGCCTCCCCGCTTGCTTTTCCCTGACAGCTTCTGTTCCAAACCTTTCCAGACTGAAAGTCACTTCCAGTATTTCTGTGAGTGTCTTGTCTTATTCTTGGGTCTGCTGCTCCCAAGACCATGAATAAAAAATGCTGCTAAACAGCAAGAAGGCCCCATTGTGTTTCTTTACCTATACACCGTATTTGTCACTTCGGAATGCTTGACTCCGAGAGAGCAAGGGTTCCATCACTGTAATGACGACAATGCTTTGTAGTGCGGGGTGCTCAGAAAACAATACCCCAAAATGAAAGCCTCAGAAGCAAAAGGTTTTCTCTGACCTTCTCCTGCCTTTCTGCCTCCTGTCTCGCAATCCCATTCTGCCCTGAGGCTAGCCATGGAAACCAGAGTCCCTATGACCTAGGGTGGGTCATAGAAAACAGAATCCCTGTTCGAAAAAGCCAGCCATAAAACCTAAAAATATTCCATGTAAAAACAGGCCATAAAGAAATTCTCTGACCTATCTTGTTTGACTGTAAGTCATAAGACCCCCATTCTGGAGAGGGTCTTACCCCGCACCCAGGAGGAAGGAATGCTGCCCAGAGGCCGAGAAGAATCTAGACAGACAGGCCTTGCTGGGTTTCCCCACTCCGTCTATTAGCATCAGATCATACCCTTTTTGTCCAATCATACTTCTACAGGGCTGTCCACACTTTGTTGAACCCAAGCATGAAAATGGACAATTTCCCCTGTATCTTTAAGTCTTCATTCTGAAGGATCCCACGTACACAGGTTAAATAAATTTGTGTGCCTTTTCTCCAATTGATTTTTCAGCGAATCTTCAGACCAAGGGACCTGTGCCCTTGGTCCCTACAGTGGCATTTCCACCTGACTCCACCTGCTGATGAAGAGGGCCACTTATTTTGTTAGCTTCACTGGCTATCTAAATACCTCTGTGTCTTCTAGAAAGGGCATCTCCTTTCTACCTTTTACATCTTTATTTCTGGAGCACAAGACCTTGTAACACTAAATATCAACGGGCAAACACTGAGTAAGAATTGGATATGTTCACTTTAGGCACATCCAGTTTCAAATAAACTGTTTTACAAGGAAGAAGAGTAAAAAAAGAAGGCGAAAGCATTTTGGACCAATTAGCACATCACATCATCAGGTAGTCTTCAATGCATGTTTCCTTGTGTTTCTCAGGCTGACGTGGGTGTTTGTTTAAATTACAGAATTTATCTATTACGCGACTATGTCATCACTTCCACAGGGGGCTATTAATAGCTCAAACTTCTGTAATTATTGGGGAAGGAAGAGGAGGGTTCCCTATCACCCTGGTGCAATATTCTCCCAAGAATGTTTCACGGAACATGGGGGAAGAGAAAAGACATGTTCTGTGGTCAAATAATTTGGGTGAGTACTGGCTTAAATAAAATGGCTTTCTTTTTTAAGGAGTACCTCATGGGACTGATGTCTTTCATGTTAATGGTAATAACAATCATAATAATAACAACCACATTTGAGCTCTTATTCTGTACCATGCATTGCACAAAACACATCACACTGCATCTCATTTAACCTTCCCAACAACCCTTGGCCATGGGTCCTGCTATATGCCCATTTTACAGAAGAGGAAACAGAGGCTCAGAGAAGTTAAATAGTGGCCTACAATCACACACCTGGCATGTAGCAGAATCAGAATTCAAATCATTCTGACTCCGCAAGTCATACTCTTGACTATCCTACTACATATATTATTTAATATATTTTATATATTACATATCTTATATATAATATATATATATATAAATCTTCTTTAATCAAATCAGGAAAATAATAGATTTTTCTGCCAATTCTAACTGAGCTTGGATGAGAGCAATTGCTGAGAGAGAGAGAGAGGAAAGGGGAGGGGAAGGGCATTGTTTGGCTTAGATTAGAACCAAGCGACTACAGACCGGACCTTACTATTGCTTTGAGGGAGTGAAAACTTGCACAGAACAAATTCATTCCCCACTGATGGGTGGGGGGGCGGGGGGAAGAATCCATTTCTGGTTTTGGCAGGTATTTGCTAAATTAGTCTTTTTCGAACAAGGTGCAAAGAAAAGCCAGAGGGTTGTTTATTCTGTGCAAATATTTCACATTGCCAAGGTGACCAGAGAGACATCTCAACCACAAAACTAGCACAAACCACAAGGAAGCAAGGGAAACCAATATAGCCCAAAAAGGTAGATTTCAAAGTGAAACTAAACATTTGAAAAGGTACGCTAGAAAGGGAAAAGGCTATAGCACAGATAAAAAAAAAAAAAAAAAAAAAAAAGGATGTCATTTTTTTAAAAAAACTTTTAACTTCAAATGAAGCAAAAGTTTTTTCTAGGACCCATATTCCCTATAGGGCCAGACACTCAACTACAAACCCACGAATGAAATCGCGGACAAAATAGGAAAAAAAAACCTGCCTAGTACAATTTAATTGAGTTTCCTGGAGGGACAAGCTGAAACCAACCAACTTTTCCATACTCTGGGAAGGAATTTGAATCTCACATGCCCAGTGGGGGGAAAAAGGGGAAAGCCGATCGTCTTCTGCATTTTAATGTCCCTGGAGTTTCTTTAAAATTTTGGAAGTCTCTTTAAGAAGCCAGGAGTGTTCAGAAATTAAAAAATAGGCCATACTTCCCTTGCCACTTCTTTTTGTCACCTATTTAAATGGCTTCTTTTGCTCACCCAGAGTTGAGGACCCCTGGCCCAGAAAGTAAATTGAGTTAGTGTGTCCTTTAGAGCAGTGGTCCCCAGCCTTTTTGGCACCAAGGACCAGTTTCATGGAAGAAGATGATTTTTCCATGGACCAGGGAGGGGGCATGGGGGCGGGGTGAGGGGAGGTGGGGCTCAGGTGCTGAAGCGAGCGATGGGGAGCAGCTGTAAACACAGGTGAAGCTTCACCGGCTTGCTGCTCACCTCCTGCTGTACGTCCTTCCCCCTTCCTAACTTTCATGGAAGACAAGTCTTCCATGGACCGGACGGGGCAGTGCGGTGGAGCTCTGTGGCCTGGTCCCTAACAGGGAGTTGGGGGGCTTGGGGACTGCAGCTTTAAAGGACAGGAATAAACAAGGAAACAGGAAACAACCCAAGGGTAGAGCCCCAAGGAGTCCCTGAGAGGCAGCCCTCCCCGACTCTTACAGCTGTGTGATGGAGCACACCTGCCCTCCCGTCCTGGCCAAGGGTCACCTGTGATCTGAGCAGAAGTATCTAAACAGGATTTTCTGCTTGCTGATTTTGTGGCAAAAAGCCCATTTTATTTCTCATCATTGCCTTAGCGTCAACGTTTAGAGAAACCAGATAAAAGCCAAAGTCTTTAGCCATTAATGTTCAGGAAAACCAAGAGAAGCTAACTCCAGAGTTAGTCTGTCCCATGGACAGACTGTCAGCTGGCCGTACCTGGTGAATACCAGCTTGGGGACAGGATGAATTAGACAGCCTGGGGTGGATCTGGGGGCTGCAGATTCCAGAGAAACTTTGGATGCCCTTTCTGAGCTCTTATCTGTTACAGGACCAATTTGGTGGAGCCCAGGGTGACTCTGTTCAAATCAGAAATTAGACCCACTTTGGAAGAGGTCTAAGCCTCCAATTCTTTGAACCTTTAACTCTAAGAATAGGCCTCCAAAAACTCACCCAAGCTATAATAGCATCCAGAGGGCAATGCCCTATCCTGGACCGGTATCCCCAAGCCTTTGCTGGGATAGACTTAAAAAGACGGACGCTAAATAACACTAATTCAGGCGCTTTTGCAGTTACGTTGCACCATGTTGGCAAACATATCCCCTCGTGCATTCAACTAGTATCCACTGTGACCTTACGGAAGGACTATACTGGGTACCAGGAGACAGAAAAGTAAAACCCCACGATTTCTGCACTCCCTGGAGCTCACAGTGTAGCCAAGAAGATAGAGAGGAGCCTATTGGGAAGAAAGGGCCTCCATGGAAATGTGAAGTCCGGATGCGGAAACTCACACGAAGATCAGCTCATGAATACTGGGGTTTCGGAATGATAGAGATAATTTTTGAAGGTCACAGATTTTCCCTTCGAATGTTCAAGTACAAAGTAAGCCCAGTGCTGAAAACCTAAGAAGATCATAATCTGTCAAAAATGTGTCTATTCTTTCTCCCTTTGGTGCGTCAGACATCTGATCAAAGAGACACGAGAAGAAGATGAGAGCTCAGCACGAAGACTCTAGAAATGGACTCAAAACACTTGGGTTGTTTTCTGGGAACAGCCCAATTTCATAATCATTTTAGAAGAAGTCACTGCATTCCCTTTCTGAAACCATAAAGTGACAACAAATTACCCCTGGCACCTCCCCCCCTCACCAGGACGTTGGAAGAATTAATGAGATAGTGTCTCGAAAATGCTTCGAGTTCATTGGAAGGTGTCACAGAAGCTAAATAAGAAATACCATTACCACCGAAGCTCTTCTAATCCAGCGAGCTTCAGTGGAGCTGTAAAATACCTCCGTGCTCTCTTCAAATCTTTTTCTCCCGAACTTTTTAAAGGTTGGCATGACTGATTCATCTAACATTTCTGAAAGCAGCCAACAAAATGGAAAAGAAAAGCTTAATGCAAATCCTCATGTGTTTCTGCACAAGAGGTTACTCGGAGCAAAGTGCACAACCTACTTCCTGCCCCCCCCCCACCGCCCCTCCAGCGCAGGGCCCTCTCTGGTTATGTGCCTGTAACTTATCCTCACTCATACACAAATTATTCATTTTCCACTCTGAGTCAGAACCTTTTGGTCTCTAAACGTACCGACAACAATGCATCCACTTCAAGCCATTTTTTGTTTGGGATGTTTGTCCCTTAAGCCCGCGTTTTTATCTCCCTCACTGTGTGTCCCTTTAGAAATCACAGACTTCATTTGCATGTAATTGATTTGTATATGTTTGAATTTTGCTCCATTAGAAAAGTGGATCGTCTCCCCCCATGTAGGTCAATTACACTGGATCCCAATTAATTATAAGCTTCTTGGAAGCAGAGATTGACTTGGTACTGTCCCTTGAATCTGATTTTTGCTTTGTCCTTTGTACCTATTTTATTGTGTTCTTAAAACATCCCCTGTATTTGGGGACAGGGAGGAGGATGTTGGGACTCATAGGTGGTGGGTGCTGTGTGGAAGTCCCAGAGCTCCTGGTGTCAACTCCAGGGTTACTGCGGGCACTAGGGAGAGACAGGTGCATCCTTTATATTACCTCTCCCTGCACTGAAAATTCACACTCTCTACAGGGGAGGTGAATGCGACTCCAGGATGGCTTTACAAGTCAAGGATGTGGAAAATGCCCACATCCTATTGCAGATATGGACCAAATGAACTCTTCAACCAAGTCAACCATGAGACAGGAAAAGAACAACCAGAAGTCAAGCAGAAGAGAATCTACTTAAATAGTTAGCAAAACTCTTCAAAAGAATGAATGCACCATCCTTTGAGGCAAAGACATTGCCATTCGCACCCCTAGTGGAACATGGGCCTCTCTTCTCCTTGGAAATGGCCATGACCCCCATTAGATCACAAGTGTCCCCTGTACCCTCCAGACCAGAGGGGAAGTCCAACCAGACTAGGGACTTACCAGCTCCACATTAAACAAGAACAGAACAGCAGTGTTCACTGACCTCCCCTTACTATTGACCTTCAACAGAAAGGAAAATCGTGATGATTACAGAGCTCTAGAGCAGCGTGGCACTTCTCAGAACATTTTCTGATGTTTTTAATCTCCTTCCCCTCCTCCAGCATAAGCTCTCTCAAGCTCGGACTGGTAGGTTCTCAGTTGATCCATCATTTCCCAGCCTTGGAGGAACATGCCCACATCACTCTTTTTAATCTTTTTCTCTTGCAAGACTAACTCAAATACTCTACCTAAGAAGCCTTCCCCGATCTCCCCACAGGGATGGCTTCCTTCTTCCAGAGCATCTCTAGAAGTCACCCCTCACCGGCACTTACCATCAACTTATTCTCCTACCGTGTATGCCATTTACTGAGTCACTCACTGTCCCCTAAAATGCATGGCAGGTGCCAGGCCAGGTGAGGGGCTGTCTGTACAAAGACCATCCACACAGGTCCCGCCTGAGTCTGAAAACTCCTGGAGAGCAGAGGTCTTTTGTGATTCTTTTTGCCTCCCCCTGCGCAGGTGCACAAACACTTGGTCAATTAGTAGATTCAAATATGCAATCAGGAAATTCACAGAAGACTTTCCCAAACACCGATTCATGAAAATGCCTCATTTTTCCCAAAAAAAATTGTCACATATACCGTGGTTTCATCCCCTGCATGAGAGCAGCACAGGTCTCTTGCTTCAGGCGTTTACTAACTACTGTTTACCTGCTCTGCAACTTAGGGATTTTGGAGGGGATTGGAAGGGCAGTGTGGGGTGTGGGCTGATGATGCATTTACATAACAAAATATATTTATAGTAAGAGATTCCAGTCATTCAAAATTCAAAGGAAACCAAAACAAATTTGCAAGAATGAGGGGCACCTTTTCATCTTCCTCTTACAGCCAGCCAACAGCTCAGTCATTTATTTAGAATGTCTTTAGACTCTTCTTTTTTTTCCACCGGAGGGTACATTAGCTATGAGAGTTATTTACCTCTAACCAAAGCCTAAGGGAGCACAAAAGGGGGAAGGCTGGTCATTGCCTTAAGACTACAGAGCAAAGGGCAGGCATTTTCCCGAGGAGCCAGGATGGCTCAGAAGCCAGGTGATTCATCCAGGGAGCAGGTATTTATCTTCTCCGCAGTCCCAGACAAAGGAGCTCCAGGCACAGCGAAGTGACCCACCCTGAGAGCCTTGGTGTGGGGGCCCCTCCTCCTTTCCCACTCCCCCCTCTCCTGAGCCCTTCCTACACCCCCCACCACACCTTGAGAACAAAATGGGGACCCAAGCCATAGTTTTATTCCCTTCAAAGCCAATTTCCATCAGATAGTCTCATCGAGATAAACAGGTTAAGAAGCTAAGATGTAGAAAGGGTGAGCACAGAGGAGCTGGGGAACATGGGGAGGATATTTTAATTATAATTTCATGGCGTAAAGGTCTTATCGCGATAGTCAGTATGTGTTGATCAGGTTTGGTTTAGAGCAAGATATGAACTGAAATAAAATATCTGTCCCCTGTTCCCATGGAGTCTACTGGTGAGAGTCTGTCCCATCTGTGTTCAGTCTCCTGGACACAACATCGATTCATGCTGTGATGACAGAATCATCATGCTGATCATCGGTTCCACTATCCGTATATAGGTAAAAAAGAAGAAAAGGGAAAAAGAAGAAAAATGGCATCCATGAAGGAGTTATTTTGAAGTTGCATTTTTACAAGCAGTTTAATCTAAAAGCTCATATAAGGGTAGCAGTTAGAAAGGCTTGTATAGAGTCAGAAGGACCCGAGTTTCAACCGGGCTCTGCAATTCACTAGCTGTGTGGGCAAGAAAACGAATCCAGTATTCTAAACCTCAACCTAAAACCGTCGTGAGAACTAAATACGCATGCTAACCACGATTAAACAGCATATATACAATAATGTAATGCATATAAAAGATCTAGCAGAATGCTTGGCATTTAATTAGCACTCGATACATGGAAAACAGAAAGAGAAGGAATAAAGGAGAAAATGAAAAAAGATATTGAACTGTCTCTGTTTCTCTTCATGTACATGTACACACCACACAGGCACACACTCTAAACCCGAACCTACATGGACTTCTTTGAGAATGACAGCTGAACAGATCAGGGCATTCCTAGGTTGATCACAGGCAGCCCTGAAAGAAGTGGGTTCAGAATGAAGTTGGGAAACAGATTTCAACCCAGACTGGACCCCAGGAGGCCCAGAGATAACCGCACCTGCCGTCCACCCAGACTAACACAGGATGACTCCTCAAACCAAGTCATTCCTTCTAACCATCCTGCAGCCATGGCAGACTCCACACCTGAGCAATGCTTTCAAGGGAGTCTGCAGAATGGAACAGACAGCGCTTCTCAAATTCCTGATCAGTGCAAAAGAGGGAATTTAATTATTTTTCTCAGATCTCTTCTCTCTGCCCCAGCCCTTTCCATGTACAGTAGATCTGCACAGGCTACATGTAATCCCAGCTACTTGAGAGGCTGAGACAAGGAGTTTGAGACCAGCCTGGGCAACACAGTGAGACCCATCGTTATTAACAGAAAAGGAAGGAAAGTAACACCTGGTAGGGATATGCAGAGAGTATCAGAAGAGCACAAGGAGGAGCAGGAACACCTAACCCAAAGTGAGAGGCTCAGGAAGACTTCCCAGAGACGATGATACCTGAAATGAACTTTAAAGGAAGAGTAGGAGCTCTCCATGCCGTAGCTGAGGCTGCAAGGGGCAGGCAAGTTGGAGCTGGAGACACGTTGAAAGCACAGAGATGAGAAAAAGATGACGTTTAGAGCACTAGAGGACTACCAGAGTGGGGGGCCGGGGGAGAATCGGAATGGTCAGAGATGAAACCAAAGAGGTAGGCAAGGCCATGCCAGCTCATGAAGAACCTGTCGAGGTGTCTGGATTATTTCCTGAAAACAATAAGACTTTAAGCCATAGAATGACATAATCAAATATCTGTGCTAGAAACTACCTTCAAATAACAGTGTGAAGAGTTTGGAGGTAGGAGGTGAGAGGTCGGGAACCGGGGTAAAGTCGAGACACACGCAGTGCAAGTGGAATTGGCAGGACTTGGGAACTGAACGCACGTGGGAAGTCACGGGGAAGTGAAGGACTCCCAGATCTCTGCTGGGACGACAGGTGGACCATGACACCATTCACCGAGGAAGGAATATACGGGAAGAAAGGAATGGGAGGAAGATGCTTCAGCTTGGCCTTTTGAATTTGGGGTCCCAGAATATATAAAAGTAAAACTAACCAGTTGGCAGTCGCATCTATTCATCTGGAAGTCGGGAGAGGAATCTAAGCTAGAAAGAAAGAGTTGAGACGCATGCGCCCCTCGTGACGGTCACGTGGGAAAGTCACATGCACAGTGAGAAGAGAAGGAAACCAAGGTTCGAGCCTGGGAAACACCAACACATGGGTGGAAGAGCAGTCGACGGGGAGACCAGGAAGGAGCGTCCTGAGGGGACAGGAAAGGTTTCAAGGAAGAGCGAGGTAGCTACATGTCCACTGCAGGAGGACCATCAAGGAAGACCAAGAAGGGAAGAGTCCACGGGGTTTAGTAAGACATGACCTCAGGAAGCCGCCTCGTGGAGCAAGATGTGGGTGGGTGGCCGCGACCCTTCGTCTCACTGTGGTATCTGACTCACTGCCACTTCGGTTCACACCTTTCCTGATGGTGTAAAATGCACGTCAGGAGCCCCTCAGACCCCGTTGTCAACTGTCTGGACTCGGCAGAGGTGAGGAGTCACAAGGTCAGCGGTGGCGACCAGCACACGCAGGCGGAGGTGGCAGACCGAGTGGGCTGAAGAGCGTACAGAAGAGCCTCCGTGCTCGTGGCCGTGAGCCGTCACATCCTGCGACTACCGTACATACAGTGTGGACACAGTGTAGACTATATACAGTGTGTGACACATACTTCATACCTTAGCCTAAAGAGTTCGGCAAGAAAGTAAAAGTGTTCATGTTAGCTAGCGAGTTAATTCCTTAGAACGTCAAAGTTCCACCCAAAACTTCCTTTTTAACCCTCTTTTCTCCTCACCAGGCTCTGTCTGCACATTTCAGAAAAAAGTGAGGACGCATGTGCTCATTTTCTGCACAGGTGGCTCCTTCAGGAGAATTTGGTGCTCAGGGTCTAAATTTACACAAATGATGGACTTATTTCTCCATACTGTTTCCAAATAGGGATACCACGTAAAAAAAAAAGTTTTATATGAAGTTTCTTGAGCTTTCTTAATGAATAAATAATTAAATGGATGGATTACTTATTGCCAACACCATGATAAATTAGATATGGGGACTAACGCATGTGTCAACTTTGTTGTTTTAATTGACGAGGAAGTAGTTTGTTATGTATCAAATATAAAGGTCACAAAAGATATGTATTAATGTGTAGCCAGCATCTGGCACACAGAGAATGAATTAGAATACACAGTATCAACCAGCTTTCCCACATGGAAGACAGAGCCCATTTGTCACTTTCCCCAACATCCCTTGCTCAGACATAATTACTGAAACATTGATGATTATGTAATTTTCCCATTTCCCTTTCTGACATTGTGATCTTTTACTCTTTTTCCTCTGTGTTGTTTCAACAAATGCTGGTAAGAGACACATAGTTATTTTATACATAAACATATAGGTATTTTATTTTTATTTCTATTTCATTGACAAAATGCATCAGACAAAATGGGTTATCTAACATTGCTTCAAAGTATTTGAAGCAGCTGCCAATGTGACCCATAGTTTTTCTACACAAGCGTACCCTAAAAAACAATTCTAATCCTAGGAAAGAAACATTTCCAACAAGGTCTATTGCAGTGCCGTGTTCAGTAGAAATGCACTATGAGCTTTACACGCAATTTTAAATTTTCTAATAGCTACATGGAAAAAGTAAACTGGTGGAATGAACATTAATAATATATTTTGCTTAACCCAATACATCCAAACCCTTATTTCAACATGTGGTCCATATAAAAGATTATTGAGATATTTTACATTATTTTTCATACTAATTCTTCAAAATTAGATGTACATTTTATACTTACAGCACTTGTCAGTTCAGAAGCTAAATGTCCAATGGTTAAAAAAAAATACATTCCTACCAAAACAACAAAAAAAGTGTGTTTAACGTAATAATCTTTTATACTGTTTTAGGTTTTAAAACTAAATTTAAATTAATTAAAATCATATGCATTTTAAAAAATCAGTTTCTCAATCACAAAAGCCACTTTTCAAGTGCTCCAAAGCCACACGTAAGTAGTGGCTACTGTGTTGGACGGCTCAAGTCGAGGCCATTCCAACCAGTGAGGCAAAGCGCGATGCCGTCGGCTCTCTCTCGGAAGTACTCGCGGAGCCACGAGAAGACCAGAACGTACCTGTGCCATGTCAGGCGCAGTACCTGGCCCTCATCGGTTGTTACCGTAAAGTGCAAAATCCTTCATGGTAGTACTTCCTCTGTTTGTTCACTGTTAGCATCTTTAAGGTTAGCATGTTCCCAGCACACCATAACCACGTGGTAAATACTTGCTGAATAAGCAAATTTGCTATGTTTTCTGTAACTATTTTAGCAACCGTGAAACTCAAACAAGCTAAGTATCTTACCCAGGGTTCTACAAGTGATAGTGACGAAGTCATGATTCAGTCTCGGAACCGAACAAAGTCCAAAACCAGTGCTGTCTTTGCAGTGCCATGCTGCGATCAAAGGTCAAATACAAATTGTGTCTTTGGAATTCATCGTGTAATTTGCTGCTAGCGGGTGAGTCACTCTGTTTATGTGTGTTTATGCTGGTACTAAAATTAGTTTTCATCCTCCAAATATGAACCTACTCATGCAGAGAGCAGGGCAGAAGCAATTGGAACGTGTGTTGGGTGGAACAAGAACGTCAGTCTTGCTCTGCGTGACAGTTAGGGCAGGATGTGGAACAGGTAGTTGAAATGTAGCAGAATTTGGTAAGTCTCAGAAGGACCTGTTTACACTATCCACGTAGGCGCTCTTAGAATCAGCTCACAATGCCGACAATCTGACTCTGCCTGTTAAAACTCAGCCACTGCATCCTGGACAAACAGCATGGAAGCAAAAAACAACCCACTCTCTTACTCTCTGCTTCCCTACTCTCCATCTTCTATTCTAGCCTAAACCTCCTGCGCAAACCTCTTCCATTCTGCATCAATAGATACTCAGCTCTCACTGTGACATTTCTCCTTCCTTTTCCTTGAAGTCAAAATAGAGCAGAGTTCAAACTTTGCAGGGATTACTGGCAAGCTTGAGTAAGTCACTTAACTTTAACTCAAATGGCTTTCTCATCTGTAAAATAGGAATAATAATTCCTCTCTTATCTGCCTCTCTAGTGGTCAGCAATTAGACGTGGTGCATAGCTGTGCCCTGTGTAAAGAGTAGCTGTTAGTATTATTACCCCAAGTAAGCTTAAGCCTCAGCGGGCATTTCTGAAGCACCTACTGTGTTGCAAGCATTCCTGGGGACTTTCAGGCCCACCACCCTTCCCTTCATCCCTAAACGCCCAACTTCAGCACGGCATCTCCTCTCCCATGAAGTTGTCTACATCTGCCTGGTATTTTTTTCCATTGTCCGGAGAACTGATTACCTTAACCAGTGGTTTTCAAACGCCCCTACACCAACAAATGCCAGGCTGCAAAAAAGCCCTTCCAGGAGCAAGTCAACATAACAACAACAACGTAGTTTTCCTTCATGAAGCCAAACTTAACTAAATTTAAATAATCTCTATTATTCTGAGAGTGGCCTTCCATTTCTTTCCTTTTTTGTTAAAATGTCTCTTTCTTCTTTTAAAAATGAGAGGAGGAGGAGGTTGGTGATGATGATGATGATGATTTTTTTTTGTTTCTGTTAATGCGTTTTTTTGGCAAAATGAAAAAAATGGCAACATTTGGTTTACCCTGGGAATTTTTTACAACATTGCATTAAGTTTGTGAAGTCTACAGTTCCTTATGCCTCAGTCTACCTCCTCTGATGTCGAGGGCTTGAAGATGGGGCTGTACTCTGTAATCATTGGGCCAACTGCCGGCTAAAACTCTCCATGGGCTCCTCACTGTTACGGGGTTAGTATCAGAATCTTTAAAGTGCTCCGTCAGCAGCTTCCGGTCTGGTTTCTGTCTCCCTTGCCTGGTCCCTCTGGTCCGGTGCCCCCTCCTCCCGGCCCCCGCTGCTCCCACAGCCCACCCAAGCTCCAGCCACGTGGCCGCCCCTCACGCCCCTCACCACCCAGGTCTCCTTTCTGCTCAAAGCCTCACACCGGCTGGCTGCGGGCTCTGCCTGGAGCACCCCTCCCTGTCCACTCCTGCCGCTCCTACCCCTTCCCCTGGCTGCTGGGGACGAATCCTTCACGCCCAGCTCAGATGGCACAGCCTCTGCTTCCCATTAACTCTCTGAAGATCCCAGACAGACTTTTCTCCTGCCTCACAGGTAGAGGACGGTGCCGCGTACAGAGAGGAGTTAAACGGTTTCCCCAAAGTTAGTGGCAGAGAGGGCTAAACCCCGGATTTCCTGATATATAATAGAAAGGTCTTTACGGAATCTCTATGCCCAAAGAAGGTTTAGATGTGGAGAGGAAAGGGTGGAGAGTACGGGGTTTGAAATTCATAGCCCCCAAGCCAGAGCTGTCCACTCCTGCCTCTTCGGAACTCTCTAAGGTTGATGCCACTGGGAGACAAGGTCATTAACAGCTTTGTGTTACCTTTGGTGGGTTGGATGTAACCCTGGATACATCTTTGTGCCCTTGGGGAGGGAAAACTACTCCTTTCTGAAAGTAAAATATATCTCTCGTTTTTACAGATGACAGTGCCTACAAAATGTCCATTTGCTCATTTCCTTCCTCCTGCTGTGGAAGAATCCCTCCTCATCAACCCAGGAGGCAGGAAAGTCCCTGAGACAGCGGGAGGTCCTCTCCCAGCTGGCTGCCGTGTGCCAGGGAGTCCTGCTCTCAGGGGATGCTTCCTAGAGAACCTTCCCCACCTCCTGGCTGTTTATGGCGCCCACCTAAAGGACGTGAAGGGTCATTTTTAAATAGTGAATGTTGTGTTAGGAAAATCCTCTCAGCACGTAAACGAACGATCAGTTAATGGGACCTAAACGTGATGCTCAGCCCTCTGAAGCCATGAGGAGATCTGGTTCAGTGGCTCTGAGAAGTTTGCTGTCAAGGAAGCAAAAAGGCACTGGAAGCCCTTCAGACACTTTTCCATGAGAAATGACAGAGCAAAGCCCAGCCTGCAGCACAAGACCCAAAGCAAAACTTTTGCCCCAGCAACCGCTCGAATGTCTGAGCAGGCTCGTTCTGGAAGGAACCCGAGGGGGGAAGTCACATGGACCCAGAAGTAAGTAGCGAGAGTCCCTGGTGAAATAAATCTGGAATAAACGGAAGGAAGCGAGTGCCTGGGAAAACAAAACAGGAAAGATGAATGCTTTGTCTTCTGGAGAGCATGAGGACAAGTCCTCCTTTGGCCGTGGTGGAATCCCGCTTGGCGGTTGGACATCGTGTTCTCAGAGCGTGTCCTGTCTCAGCCCTGGGCATGACATCACACACCTGCGAGGCTCTGGCCTGCCAGGGCGGGGGCTGGGGGCGGGGGCCGCAGTTCTCTCTTCCCTCCGGCAACCCAACATAATGGTAACCACGAAAATGACCAAAAAAAAAAAAGGAAGGCCAAAGAAAATACCCTGTTGGCCGGATTATGCAGTAATTTATCCAGGGTGAAAGCAGAAAAATCTAACAGCAAACGGCACGAGCTGGGCCACCCATTCCATTAAGTGTGCAATGCTGCAGTCCCAAATGGCAACAAAATTAAACAAGGATGAGGAGTTAATGGTGACTGCAGTGAGCAGAGGAAGGAAAAAAAAAAAACAGGAAAAAAAAAATGGGGACTATGAAAACAGGCCGCTGATTGAGTAATTATACAGTATTTTAGTGCTAGTAAAAATTAGGAATGTCGGCTGAGAATGAGGTGGTTTCGTTAGCAGCTAGAGGCAGCCCTACTTGCGCACCTAAAGAGAGCAGCCTCCTTGGGGTGATAAAGCCTTTGAACTGTGTCTAAGTACCAGCGCTGTTTACTTTGAGGAAGGAAACTGTCAGTTCTGTTTGTTCGCAATGAGCCAACCACAATGCGTCTGATGGATTTGGGAATTGTAAAAGAGGACCACGTCAAGTGTAGGAAACAAGAGGGTTATCGCGGGATTAGACTTAGGAAGACAAAAGTCATCAGGAGACCGGCTGGCAGTCATTGTTTGCCGTGACACTGCGGGCAGGGAGCTGTTTCTCTTCAGGGTGAGTCCCCACACCCTGAGGGGACCAGAGGCCCTGAAAATACTAATTCTATTATTCACTGTTTTTGAGAAATGTAGATGTCCCCCCATCCCAATATTTTAGATGGGGGTTGGGGTTTCTTTCTCCTTAGAACAAATGTTACTCACTCTTAACCAAGAGTAAGAGCCAAACTGCATATTCATACAGTTATTAATAATCAGTGTTAAGAGAGTTCGATGTAATCCAGGGATTTCACTTGAAATGTTTTAAATGTTGATAAAAATAAGAGTGGGATGCAGTTTTTGACAGCATACCTCGAAAACAAACGGAAAGTAAAGCAAATAAATGAGGCAACGGGATAAAAAACAAAGAAACCTCTCTCTCATGGGCCAAGTCTCAGCATGTGTGGACTCGAGAGCTGGTGCTTGTTCTTTCCAGAATTTTCTATGACACAAACACACGCAATTTGAAAAATGAAAAGTCTCATTTAAGGTTAAATGCACTTGAGTCATTGGTGAGTCCTGCAACAAAAGAGCAGAATTCAAGGAAAAGGCAGGCACGGTCTTTACTTGAAAAACTTTCCCCCAACTGGCCCATGAATCAAATCTTACGATTCTAATAAACAGCTCAGTGGCTTCAAAGCCGCTGACGCACTGACTAAGTATGTCCATTGTGATGACTTACGCCACTCCGAGGACGCTCAGACTGCGGTATTGTCATCGGCTGGGTACTTGCAAACCAGTCTGCTCCCACTCTGTCTTTGCTAGTAAGCGAGACAGGCTACTACATTGAAAAAAAAAAAAAAAAACAGATTCTTAAATTTTCTGTTGGAAAACTTTGTTACGCCTTCGATTCACTGTGCTCAACCCTTTAATCCTGCCTTCTCTCTATAAAGATAAAAATCTCATATTGGCTGAGATTCCAGCACTATGCTCTACTACTGGGACTCGGTCCACAAGGTAGAGGATCACTTCTCCAGGCCAAGTCAATTTCGTAAAAATCTATTTTGTGTTATTTGTAGCATAAAAGTGGAGACCAGAATGGTGGTTGTCGGGAGCTGGGAGGTGGGGGCAGGGGATGGGGAGCTGTTCAACGGGTATGAAGTTTCAGTCACGCAAGACGCGTGAGCTCCAGAGTCCGCCATCAACACAGTGCCTGTGCTTAACACAGCATGGCATGTTTCCAATTTTTAGAGGGTAGATCTCACGTTAAACATTCTTACCAAGAAAGTAAAAATAAAATAAAGAACACTAGAAAACTTTTGGAGGTGATGAATCTATTTATTACCTTGATGGCTGAGTAGTATCATGCGTGTATGTCTATGTCCAAACTCATCAATTTGTATGCGTCAAACATGTAGTTTTAACATATATATCAATCATACACCAATAAAGCTGTTTTCTCTTAAAAAAAAAAAAAAAGAGTAAACAGTTCTCCAAAATGAATATTCTGATATGACGGCAATACTCACGCTAATATCCAGTCCAAGCTGGGAAACTCTCCTTGCATTATTGCTTTTCCAAAAACACCCACACTTGATCAGGATAATCGTCAGGACTCTGACCACACTCCTTAAATACTCAAATGCATGGTGGGTCTCAAGGAAGCACAAACTGTGATTTTGGGGATGATCTGAGAGAAACTGAACAGCAGAGCTTTAGTTTCCTTCTGTTGGTTTCTTTGTTGGTTTCCAGGCCTACACATGAGGAACCGTTACTCAGCAACACAAGATAAAGTGAGTGAAACTTGCTGTTCCTCTCCTGTTAGCCGGGGGGCCCCCCTGCAGACCTCTGACCTCAGCAGCCTGCGTCTCAGGCCTCCCTCAATGACTTAAAGCTCTCACCCTCCCTTCCTCTCCCAACTCCCTAAACGTACACACCTCTGGGTCTTCGTCAGACCCGAGTCTCCTCAACCCTTAAGGGCAACTGAAGAGACTGAGGATCTATTCTTTGGTAATGGCACGAACCTGGGGGTGTGTACGCATTTTCATTATACAATAGGGCCGCTTCCCCCGGGGGTCTCTGAATCCCACAATCTTAATGGGAATTTGACGACTCTACTCAGCCGTTCAAAGAGCCTCTTCCAAATAGTTGTGTTGCTTTTGAAGAAGACACATGATGTAACTGAAGCCATTAACCATATCATTAAATCAATTAGTTTACTATTTCTTATTGTCATTTGCTGTTTGCCAACCACGGTTTGCTCTCGTGATTGCGCATTCAATTTTATTTGCTTTGAATAATAAAAATGAGGAAATGAATGATTACTTCCTGCAAACGGGTTTTAAAAGTTTCCATGATGATTCAGCCACTTAGAGATCCTTGAGCAAAGAATGGTCCTCTTGTCTCTGGGGAACGTGGCCCTCTGTGGCCAAGCTTTAGCAGGAAAGCCATTGACGGGGAAAACGGTGACATCCCTTCACCATTACTTTAATCTTGAACACCCCGTTCTTCAGCCCCACTCTCTTTCCAGTCCACTCCTAATACCTCCACTCCATCAACCTTTGAACTCCATGGGGACCTTCATGCTCCTGATTCTACCACCTATTTATCTCCTTTGTCCTTTTCTACCCCGTTAATAACTACTCGCTTGAATTCCACGGACACTCGTTGGAATCACTCCCTTACCGAGATTTCAATTCCCTTGCCTCATGCTCACTTGGCAAAATCCAACCCTGGTTGGACCCAACCCTCCCCGGTTTCGCCCCACGCAGCTGAGCACACCTGGAGAAAGCACACAGGTAAGCTAACTCTTCTCTCACCCATTTGAAATCAACGATCATGCTGCCACTTGCACAGACCCTCACCACATGCGCCCCCCCAGCCTGCACCTGCTCCCCGGTGTTCCGCCTTCTCTGCTGTGGCTAGAGTTGAACTTGTCATGCCCCGAACCAAGGTCGACCCTTCACCTGGGCACTAGAGTTCAGTCTCTCACCTGCTCCGGGTAGTGCTGCATCAAATCTCCCCTTTCTTCCTTGCATCATTAAAATTCGCTGCATTATAAAATCAGCATTTGAACATGCTATTTCTCTCTCCTTAATAAAGCGAAACAGTAACAACATAAAACTGCTTTTCACCCCACTTCTCTCTCCAGCTCCTGCCCCATTTCCATCTTTCCCTTTACAGCAAAACTCCTTGAAATCCCGTGCTTGCAGACTCCGTTTCTCTCCATCCTTTTTCTCTCAAACTACTTCAAGCTTCCACTTCACCCTATTACTCTCCACGGCAATGACTTTATCCAGGTAGCTGATGACCTCCGTGTTGCCAAATCCAATCATCAACCGTCACTCCTCATTCTTTATGACGTATCTGTGGCATTTGGCACAGCTGATCACTCTCTTCTAGAAGCAATTTTTTTTTTTCACTTGGCAGCCACATAGGTAAATTTCCCCTTGCTTTCAGTCTCTTTTACTGGGTTCCCCCCGCCCACATTTTCTTAACCTCTAAATGTTGGAGTAACCAAGGGCTTAATCCCTGGGCTTTTCCTCTTGTCTATTTATGTACATCCCCTGGGTGAACTTATTTAGGCTTATGGAGCTAAATACCATCTATATCCTGGTGATCCCAGCTTTATAACCCCAATACGGATCAGTCCTTGGAATCCAGCCTCAGACATCCAACTTCCTAGATGATACTGCACTCTTAAGTTGAACAGGCATTTCTAACTTAACATGTCCAAAACTGAGCCTTGGACATCTTCCCCCAAACCTGTTCCGTGGGCAGTCTTGCCTTCCAAAGCTAGCCCAACCCCATGCTGACAATTACTCAGACTCAAAAATTTGGTGCACACACTCTCTCTCCTCTCTCAGCCCTACTGCCGGTCCCTCCAAGTCCTGCCTGGCCACCCCTTACCATCCCCACGCTCCCGTCTTGCTCTAAGCCGTCCATATTTCTTGCCTGGATTATTCTAATAGTCTTTTGACGTCCCCCCTGTTCTAATCTTGCCAACTTTTAAGTCACATGTTGTTGCTGCCCTGCTCAAAAGCATCTAGTGACTTCCCATCTCACTCAGAGAAAAACCCAAAGTCCTTCCTGCAACGAGCAGCGAGACCCCCTACAGGGTCTGGTTCCCAGGGTATCTCCGATTCCTTCTCCTCCTATCCCCTCCCGCCCTCGCCCACCCCAGCCACAGCAGCCTCTGTCTTCGTCCTCAGCACGTCTGAAAACGCCCCCCCGTGGCCTTTGCACTGACTGTTCCCTCCGCCCCAAATGCTCTTCCCTCAAGTTGCCGCAAAACGTGCCCCTCACTCCCCTGGGGTCTCGCTCAGCGGACCCTGGGTTTAATGAGGCTTGTCTAGGAAATCTTGCTTACAGTCTTAACCGCTGCCAACCTCAACCCCTCCTGCCGTGTTTTCTTTCCCCCCTTTATTGTGCTTTTCACTAACGTACTATGTCTTACTGGTTTATCTTGTTTATTGTCTTTCTTCTCATCTAAAATATTGGTTCTAAGAGGTCAGGATTTCTGTCTCTTCAGTTCGCTTTTGAATTCCTAGCCCTTGGAATACCGCCTGGAATATAGTAGCAATTTAAAAGTTTTGCTAAATATATATTGTTTGTTTCTCACTTGCCTTATGTGCTTTATTTGATTCATCTTTTTTTTTTTTTCAGACAGAGCCATGTTGTGTCACCCTGGGTAGAGTGCAGTGGTGTCATCATAGCTCACAGCAACCTCAAACTCCTGGGCTCAAGTGATCCTCCTGCCTCAGCCTCCTGAGTAGCTGGGACTACAGGAGGTGCCACCACGACACCCAGTTAATTTTTCTATTTTTAGTAGAGACGGGGTCTCACTCTTGCTCAGGCTGATCTCAAACTCCTCAGCTAAAGCCATCCTCCCATCTCAGCCTCCCAGAGTGCTAGGATCACAGGTGTGAGCCACCGCGCACGGCCATGATTCATCATCTCTTAAAGACTGTGTCGTCTTTCTAGCTACACCACAAACTCCTAGAGAGGGACTGTATCATTTTTACTTTTTTATCCTCCATTGTACTTTATAGCACATTCATCAGGAGCATTAAATAAATATTTGATGAACTAGCTGATTGGAAAAAAAAACCACTGATAGTATTTTAATTAAATGAGCAACAGAAATTTGGGAACTACTGTCAAGTGTCACCTCTCTCCCTGAAACCTGCAGAAATAAAGGAGACTCACAATCAGAAAAGAGGAGTGACAGCATCTGTACCCGCCTCATTGAATTGTCATAAGCATCAAAGCGGACGCTGGACTGCAAAGCTCCACAGAAGTACGAGTTGCTCATGTCGGGTCAGAGGATAACACGAATCAAGCAGGGTCTTTATTTGAGCGTCCTATTGGAAAACCACAGCTCAGGTAAAGCAGAGGACCTACGGGTACATGAGAGGACCTACAGTCTGCACGGCCTCACACTGGACGTCCAGGAGCTCACGCCTTAAAGCTGCGCTAGAAACAGGCCGCACCGCCAGGAGGCTGGACGAGATGCTGTCGGGGAGGATGCAGGAATGGCCTTTGCAAAATTTCACTCAGAGCCTGGAATTTTACTTTTCATTATGAGTCTCAGTGTTTGAGTAGCTCCTGACTCGGGGGTTCAAACAAAACAAAAAGAGTTGCAAAGCTTCCTAAGGACCCACTCCACTCAAAACATTAAGAGGAAAAAAAGAAAGAAAAAGGTCGAGAGTTGAGGGATTTGTATGTTTGGACATACGAGACAAAGGAAGTCAATACAATGATGTGCAAATCTGGACAGAATTTGGAGACAAAGCTCGTCCAGCTCACATAAACCACGTGCGGGGCATGTTCCGAGGGAAAAGGGAAGGACTGTGTTCTGGGACTCGCAGCAGATCTTTATGCAGTTAATAAAAATATGCTATTGTTACATAGGAACGTTTGTGCATTTTCCCAGTTTGGCCATCAGTATCTCTCTCTCTCTCTCTCTCTCTCTTTCTCCCAACACATACGAAAAAAGAATATTGGAAAAGTAATGTCCACTGACTTGACTTGAAATGTAAGTTTTGACAAAACACTTTTAATTATAATTCGGGTCTTTGGAAATCTATCCCATAATTTTTTTCCTAAGGGCAGTGGCTGACTCTTCCCAGCACTCCAGGGGCTGAAACCTTACACCAGAAGGAACCATGCTCTGCTCTATGGGTTACGTCCCATTTCATCCTTCAATCACCTCTGAACAGAGGTGCCCTTCTTGGTTCTGAATTGGGACTTCTGACTAAGGTAAATTCTAGAACTTGATCCAATAAACATAACATTTACTCTTTGGTTGCTTTTATGTATGAAGACAGAGAGGAGGAAGTAGGATGTAGGAGGTAAAACAAAAGTCTGACATCAGAGTGTTGGGACTTGAATCCAGTGGTGTATGTTTGGTAGGACCTTGGATATCTTACCTGTCTACGGCTTAGAGAGAGGGAGATATAGAATGTACATTATATTTGTACATATGACACCCCTGGAGAAGGGCCAGCACATAGCAACATGCTCATAGCGTATAGTAAAGTGTGTGCTGTTCTTATTTAATTTATTCATGATATCAAATGGCCAGGAAATTACCCAGTTTTCTATGTAGAAGCCTAGTGATTCCATTATTCTTTCCACCACCTTCCGCTTACATATGTGCGTGCATACACATGCACAAACACACATGTAACGTATGTGTATGCGTGCTCACACACTGCTAAGTTTCAGACATCACTGCACTTCAACCCAATTTTAGGGCACACTGCCTAAGAACAAGGATAATCTCCTATTTCACCACAATAATATAATCATACGCAGGAAACATATAATGCCATAATATAATCTATTAAAATACCTAGTCCATATTTAAATATCCCTCATGGTACCAGGAATGTGTTTATTTTGTATAGCTGTTATTTTCCAGACAGGATTTAGTCAAAGATCAGGCATTGCATTTGGTTCTTACGCCCCTGATAACTGCCAAGGCCACCCTCCACAGAATTTTTTTTAAATATACCTTCCCAGGTAAAATTCCTTATTCAAAGAAATTAGGGGACACCTGGCTCGGATCGCTTTCTGTTTACTTCTGCTGCTCTTCAGGCAGCTGGGAGGGACGTCTGTTGTGGTTTCTAATGGCTGCACTTCCACTAATGAAACCTCGATTGAAAACAGGGATCTCTGGAGACCAGTCTCTGCCACTCCCCGTGCCGACGTTTTCCTGGGAGTTCTATATTCCCCTGAACAATTTTCTTCAGCTGCTATTTTGGAACTCCTTGCTCTTTCTAGCCACCACTCTCCTTGCCAGGTCCCCAGCCTCCTTCTCCTGGAGGACGACCCTGCTGCCCGCATGGTCCCTTTTTGATCAGAGCTCTCGTGGGATCTGTCTGAGGACACGGGGTCCAGCACCCAGCATCGCAGGTGAGAACTGAAATCCCACCACGGCGGCCCAGGCCCCATGTTCCCACGCTGATGCCGACTCTCCCAAACCTTTATTGTCAGCTTCCAGGTGATTAGAAACTGCGCCACCCTAATGAAGCTGCCCGATTGCTTTACACGCTTCTCTTACAGCTGGCCGGCCCCCTTCGGGCCTCCTGTTCTCCAAACCCTTTTGAGCCATTTTGAAAGCAAAGTTTGAATGTCCCCTTGAGACCGAAAACTTCCAGCAACACATTGGAAGCAGCTTCCCAGAGGAAAGGGTTTGGTCTGCTCCCTTCTCGGGGTCACAGTGTTATCTGGTGACACATTCCAAAGCCTCGTAAAAGCTGTCAAGATCATCAAGTAGAGAGACTGCCCAAGAGAAACACCCACTAAGTACCACGGTTTGATTTTTACGGCTACTAATAACTTCTCCCTTTGAGTTTGGCCAGAGCTCTGCACATAATTAAAACCAACAAACAAACAAACCTTATTTCTGCCTTGCCTACAAATTTGCTGTGTGACCGCAGGAAAGTCACTTAACCTTTCTGATCCATATTTTCTTCCTCTGTTAGGCCAAAAACATAATAAGATTATAAAACCCATAGAAAAATACCCTTGTTAAAAAGCAAGCAAAAGATATGAACCAGAATTAACCAAAGAAGATAGAAAAATGGCCAACAAACATATGAAAAAATGCTCAATGTCACTATTCATCAGGGAAATGCAAATTAAAACCACAATGAGATTATCACCTTACTCCTGTCAGAATGGCTTTTATTAAAAAGTCCAAAAACAATAGATGCTGGCATGGATGCAGAGAGAAAGGAATACACTGTTGGTGAGATTGCAAATTAGTACAACCCTTATGGAAAACAGTATGGGGATTCCTCAAAGAACTTAAAGTAGACCCACCATTCAATCCAGCAATCCCAGTACTGGGAATCTACCCAAAGGAAAAGAAGTCATTTTATCAAAAAGACACCTGCACTCCAATGTTTACTGCAGCACAATTCATAATTGCAAAGATGTGCAATCAACCCAAGTGCCCATTAATTCATGAGTGAATTAACAAACTGTGGTCTATGTTACCGTGGAGCACTACTCAGCCGTAAAAAAGGGATGAATTAACGCCTTTTGCAGCAAACCGACAGGAATTGGAGACCATTATACTAAACGAAGTATCTCAAGAATGGAAAAACAAACACCGCATGTACTCTCTAATAAACTGGAACTAACCGACGGGCACATACGAGCACGGAGGGAAGTAAAAGTCATAGGCAATGAAGGTGGTTAGGGGCAAAAACCGCCTAACAGGTACAGTGAACACTATTCAGGAGATGGGTGTATCTACACAGCCCCGACTCAAGCCACGTATCGAAAACATTTGTACCTCATTAATATTTTGAAACTTAAAAAAAATCACTTAACCCTCTCCCCAAAAATAAAATGAACTTCCCCCTTGTAACAATTAAATTGGTTACAAAAATCTTTAATTTTTCATTTCAAATATATGTTTAAAATTAGAGACAACTTACTGCTAATAGGTAAATTTTAAAAGACGAATTTCTACAAAGGAGTCATTCACTTAACCAGATAAAACTTGCCTTCAGGACCAAAGATCACATGAAGGGCTTCAGCTTTTTGCAGGAAGCAAGCTGGAATAAAATAGGAGAAATTAGAAAGGAAAAGGAAATTTCCCTTCTAAACATGCTATAATCACGGTTGTGTGGTCAAAGAAAATGTTATAATGTGAGTCTTATTGGATCAAGTATATCAATAACACTTAAGCTCTCATCCAGAAGTTTCTATCATCTTCCTTAAGGGACTTCATTTTCTCAGGATGAATTTATCTAGCTTTTGTCCAGTACAAAAAAAAAAATCACCAGCTAAAATACTTTAGCCTTGGGCTTCTAACATTGCAAAGCTCTGTCTCAACTGAGAGCGCATTTATTTCACCCCTCGTTTTTCTGAGCTTTTTGACAAATGTTTTCCCGCTGTTCCTTATTAGCAAATATGAACACTTCGCCTTGGCTCATGGACATTAAATTCTGCCATCCCCACTTTTAAGGTCTAGGAGGAATGGTGACATAGCTCGGTGTCATGACTCACTTTGAGGATGTCACCACGTGGTGATCATACTCCTGTCTCACCCCTTGTCCCTGTTGCCCTCCCTCCCCCACCCCCAACCTTAACCCTGGTTTCTACTGTCTGAAAAAAGTTGGGGGGATCCAAAGAGACTCTCACAGTCTAGAAAGTTCACAAATACCAACAGGGTATATTTTCTAAATCGAGAATGTGAAACCCTAAATTCTAAGTGACTAGGTTACTTCCATCTATTTTCAAAAGCAAAGAACAATATTTTTATCTTGGACTTATAGTAACGTAAATAACAATGCTTAGAGAAAACTTTCTGCAAATGTCTAAAAGCCAAAGGGACAGGCTGAGTCCTTGCGAAGGCCTGAAAGAGAATTAGGGGAAAGTCGGCGATTTCCTGTCTTTGTAATGAGTTTACTAATTAAATCTTAATTGTAAACCAAGCTGAGCAAAATTCAAATGAGCTTCTGGTGCCAGAGGCCAGGTTATTATGGTGGAACTGTTTATAAGGACAGGAAAGTGACTTTCTAAACATCAGATTCCTGTGCGTTAGCCAAGACCCAGAGGAAGTCCCCGAGTGGAGACGCACAGAACGTAGCAGAACAAGGGACTTGGGCCTTGAGATAATTAAACGTCCTCCGAGTCCCGACACAGCCGGAGGCTGCAATCTTCCTGTTCTGGTGGGCGAGGAACAGCCCTTCTGTAATAACCGACGTGTTTTCCCTCCTTTTACAACAAACAAACGGTGCAGTCATTTTAGCCGCGATTTAGCGTCGATGGAAACGGGCATTCCTCTGCTTCGTAAACCCCGACTGCTCTGCTGAAAAGTAAGCCTTGCAAAGACGCGGAAGCCCGAACATCCACGAGAAGCAGAGCCGCCCTAACGCCAGAGTGAAAAAGACAGTCGATTTTCCTTCCTCCGGGGCCTCCCCAGGGGATAAAAGGCAGGCTGTAAATAAGTCAAAACAAAACTCCTGTGGCAACAGACATGGTTTAACATAATTTATTTATTGGAAGATTGGGAGCATGAACTGGCCAAACGCTCCTGTTCTGCTTCATTCGGTTTTTTTTACATTCCCTCGTTGGGAGTGAATCACTCCCTTCGCAGCCTTCCCTCTGAGAGGCATTCATTCGCGGCCAGCGTCACTCCTGCCTATACATGTCTTGCCATTACCAGCCTCCAGGTGCCTCACTCACCCCTGGAAGTCGGGCTTTGTCTGGGTTCCCTGCAGAGTGTCCCCACGAGCTGGTGTCGTGGCTCAGGCAGCAGGTGGGAAATACCCCATCCGAATCCTGGAAGGATGTAGGTTCATACACGTGATGTCTGAGACCATGGTCCAAAGGTCAGAGAGCCGGCGGACCAGCGCCTTAGTGCAAGCGCATCCTTCATCCTGCACTGCCCTCCAAGGAAACCCCTCAAATGAATGCTCGGAAGGATATTCTATGGAGTAGAGGGTTCAAATGAAGGGAGCAATACAATTTTATAGTATATAATATTATATGTAATTATGATATAATTTATTACATTCACCTATATAATTTTCAATATCTAAAATGACCTTACTATTCCACACATGCAAAAAAGAAAAGAAAAAGAAATGTGCATTTGTGCCTTTCTCTTTCGGGCCTCCTCTTGGGCCAGAGTGCAAGAATCTGCCTTCAGGACAGGTCCTGAGACTAGCCTCTCTCTCCTTGGTCAGGTGTCACAGTCTCTATCGTGAGTCTCCTGATTAGCTATAGACGGCTCAGAGAAAGGCATGACACCAACAAGAGCCACATTAAACACGAAAGCTACATGTCTTCACTGTTCACAGGCTCTTTTAGGGCTTAAAGAAGACATTGGGTGTATATAATTCATTATCAGTGTTAGTGTCATTTGACCTTTGCGTCAGAGGGAAAGAGCCCCAGAAAAGCATCCCCTGGAGAGAGATCATAAAACAAGCCTCTTCCATCTCTCATGTTTTTGAGTCACTTTCTCAATTATCCCCACGGAGAATGTTGACCTGTCTACTATTTATGTACTGGGTAAACTTTAAATTGTTTTTGTGGATCTTTTCCAAAACTCCCAATTGTTGTTGTTTTGTTTTGTTTTTAATAAGAGCCAGCACCCACATGTAGATTGGCATCATAAAAAATCATTTTTATCTTCAAAATCTTTTGAGGCTATTTTGACAGGTAGTACAGCACGTAGTTCAGAAACGCCACTTAATTTGGCTTTTTCTACCTTTCGGGTAAATGCTGTGCTAACCATAACATAAAAGTTGGAATGTTTTCAAACTGTCTGCTTTGACCGTGGGTGGCTCTAACGGAACAGAGTGACTTAGTCCCACTGAGTCCCATAAGACTGTTCTTCAGGAGAGAAGAAATACACATCAGTTTGATTTTCACTGTGGATCGGAACTTTGGAGGCAGGTGGTGTTGTCTTTGTTTGGAACCTGTTGAATGTGTCTTCTTTTTGAGACTCACTGGGGAATTGGCCAGTCCCAGGAGCCCTTGGAACCACAGATTCACAGACTGCTAGTGACGGGGTGCGGGGGCACTTTAGAGACCTCAGTCTCCCCATCATTTCACAGAGGATGAAAGAGGGTCCGACTGCACCCTGACAGCACTGTACCTAGAATCTGTGCCTTGGAATCCTTCCACCAAAAGCCTAGCCCTCCAGCCTGTGCTGATGGGTCAGCTTTCCCAGGCTAGAGAGAACTTTGCAGCATTCACTGGGCTATGACAGGCGTCCAGGAAACCTGCCTTTATTGACAATATATTTAGCATGGGGCAGAATCCAGTTTCCTAAAGCATTTGAAATTATCTGCACTGATGTACCTGTAAGTAAAGACTTACAAGGGCTTCCTTCAGTTTTTGGTTAATGCAGTAATTGGTGAGTTTTAAGACAGTTTATTGATTATTTGGCTTAATGTCTCAATTTTCTTGGTTTAAAAAAAAGGCCAAAAGAAATAACCACTATTTAGCTCAACTCTTTTGTTACTACCTCCACAATTCATTATTGGATTATTTCCAGAGAGCCCAAAGTAGAGAAGCCATATACATTTTTTATTTCAATGAGGTGGCTTAGCCCCAGCGTGAACATGTGAATGGGGACGGCATAGAAGAAAATCTGACGACAAGTATTTTCGGAGACTTGTTTCATTAAAAATCGATTTCCCTCCCCAATTAGAGTTCCATTTCACCTTAGAAATGGATTTCAGGGTTGTCGAGTGATAACCTAAGCTGCACTCAAAAGTGCTATTAGTCCAGGAGAAGCGAGATGTTGAGCAATTCCGGCTTACCAGCTAAAGGTCAGAAAAGCTCCAGCGACAAGTTTCGCAGCCGAGTGTCACGCTCCATTGCCGAGTGGCCGCGAGCCACGAGATGTTGTGATTGGCCCCCACGTCCCAGACGGAGCCTAGGTGTTCGGCTTGGCCACAAAGTCTAATTCGATTTCAGAGAAAAAATACTGAGAAGTTTTAGAAAGCCCAAAACTTTCTCTGTCTCTCTTTTTTTCCCTGCCTTTTCAGTTCTCTAATAATTTGTTAGGACTTCAACATATTAATTTGTGGGGGACACTGTCCGGCCAATCACGTCCAGTAAAACTTGGTTTACCAAAACAGGCAGTGGGCCAGATTGGGCCCTCAGGCTGCAGACACCTGGCTTAGAGCATTTCGTTCAGCTGCCTAATTTCACAGGCGAAGAAAACTGAAGACAGAAGAAAAGTCAGATGACTCACCCAAGAGCACTCAGCGAGTAAGAGGCTACACTAGGACTCGCACGGGTGGGACGCATTTGGCGACCCCCACGGCCAGACCCCACTGTGATTTTCCAGGCAGTGCAGGGCCACCTGTGGTCAGGGGTGGGGGTGGAAAAGGGTCGTGGGTGATGTGGCCCTCACGAGGGCTACTGGGGTGGAGGATGCCGCAGGAGCCCCAGCCCAGGCCTGCAGCAGCTGCCTGGAATGGGGACTTGAGTATGTGAAGAACTTCCTGCCAGGGGAAAAAAGAAAAATTTGATTTTGAGTACAAACTATTCATTCACGGTGATATCAGTTAACACTTGAGGATGACATCTGATGGGAGAAAGAGCATTTTGTTCCAGATATGAATTGCCGATCAAAATCCTTAAGATGTTGACTATTAAATTCACCCGGCCACTGCCTCTCCTCACGCCCTGTGCTTCAGTGACACTTTCTGTTTTCTGAGAAAACCTGGAAAGCCAGGGCCACTGATTCTCTGATAGCACAGCTCTGTGCACGCTTCAAGGACCAACCCAAATGTCACCTCCTCCATGCAGCCTTCCCTCATTCCTCACTCACTCTCAGCCCCTTAACCAAATACCCCTCCTGTCACTCCTACAGCACCGTGCTTGTATCACATTTATGACATATAACTGTTGGCCTTTTATTAATGGTTATGAACTGCTTTGTTTTCTGCGCTAGCCTATGAACGGCTGGGGGGTAGGTGCTGTTTTTTCGCCTCGGTGTGGGCAGTACCCGCCACATTTCCTGCTGCAGAACAGACCCTCCAGATGTGCAGGGTGAATGACTAAATCCACGACAGCGTCCTTCCTAACGCTCAGCTGCGCGGTGCGGGCATCTCGGGGAGGGTGGCCGGCGCGAACCAATGTTACTTCCCCAGCCAAGCCTTTCCCTTGAAGGGTTAAGGGGTAAAAGGTTTGACCAGTTTCAACCTGGGAGAAAGGTGCTCGAGGGTCACAGAGGAAAGCAGTGAGCCATCCACAAGGAACCCCACCCTCTGCTGCTCCCGGACCAGCCCAACGCAGGTTTCTGAGCCCGGAGGCTGAGCAGGTGGGCCGGGAGGGCCCGCGGAAAGTCCAGGCGCGTGTGATTCAGGCCCGCGCCGCAGCCGGAAAGCGCCGCAGCCGGTCACCCGGTTTTTCAAAGACTTCTCATGAAACCCCTGCCTCTGATTAAGTGCATTAATAATGCCAGTGCACTTTCGTGGCCGCAGACAAGAAACTGCAAGGAAAAAAAAGAAAATGTAAAATGGAGCAGGCCTGGGAAATTGAGCCATGTCAGAATTGTGGTTAGAACCTAACCACATGTTAATGTGCCTATTTCTAGGGCAATGGAGACTGGATTTTATGAAAAAAAATGAAACAGAACAATGTATAGGCAGCTGCCTATGTTATAAATCATGTCAACAACCAGACTAACTTTTTAAAACACTTTGGCAAGTGCACGCTACAGATCATTCATTGTAACATGAAAAACGGATATATTTTCGGACTGAAACGGATCAACTTGTAATTTCTGCCGCTGAAGTTGTAGGTACTGAAGGTTCTACAATTATATGAGCCTAGAAAGTGAATAAATATTGAAGGCAAAGCTTAAAATAATTTCCCAAGCTTTGATTTATAGCGATAATCATAAATTATCCACTATTAAAATTATAGTGGCGATGGACATATGATATTAAATCAAATAAACCAATGTTTAAAAAATTTTAATAGTGAAGTAAATGTCTATGGTTGACAGATTCGCTCTCACCATTGTGCTTTTGAAAATTTAAGTACTGAAATCAAAAGTTTTCTCGGGCCTAAATTTATTTGTTTTTTCTTCCCCAATGAAAAAATAAATTGAAGACAGAATAGGAAAAAAATACTGTTTCATTTTGCTGATAAAACTGCGTTTGCCTTTGTCTTAATAAATAGTTTATACAAATTAATTTCAATCAGCACAATTTTATGGCGATTTCCTTCTACAAGCCTAACAGTCCCCAGAGGAAACATGCTTCAGGATTCAATTTTCTATTTCCTAAAAATGTTCTCACTTCCCAAATTAGTCACCAACTTGGTAGACATTATAAGAGAATGTGTTAGGTTGACCGTGTGTATCAGAGTAGTTTACATAGTTTTAAGAAAAGCAAAGAAAATGGGATAAAAACTATCCTGGTAATCTGTCTCTGTAAGCAGCCTTTTTTTTAGGTTTTGGGGTTTTTTTCCCTTATGGTTCTTGAAAATGGAACAGTTACAACAGATGTGCCTCGTGGCTAGAGAAGGCCAAACTAGAGAAGAACGAGTGGAAGGAAGTCACAGGGCAGGTGACTTTGGGGGCTCCATTAATGAGAGAGCTTTCTAAAAACTGGTCTAAAAACTCCCGCTCCTGCTCAGGCCTGGCACGCTAAGGAACGAGGTCGGAGTCCCGTGTCAACCACGCCTCCTTCCAACACCAATAACCTGTGCAGGTCACGGGGCGCTAACACGTGCTGGCCATGGGTGTCTCTTCTCTCCCCCACGGCCCCGCTTCATGGACTCACCGCCACCCCGTCTCACCTGCCGCGGTCCCTCAGCCCTCTGCGCTCTCCCACTGCTCTCCCTGTAGTCACGGGTGACCGAATAATGGACAGATCTGCAGGACACCTCTTTGTCCTTTTCTCACGGAACCTTAATGGCAAGTGACACTGCAACCACACTCTGCTCCTGGAAACTGTTTTCCAGCTCAGGGCTTCCCCCTCTCTTTCATCCAATAAGTACATTATTGGGCACCTACTGTGTGCGGGGCACAGTGCTAAAAGTTGGGATACAGCGACAAAAGGACAGTCTCCACCCTGGGGGGATTACAGAGTTAGGGATTATTATTTATGGGTTGTCCTCAGGGTATCCTCCCATCTCTTTTCTCCTCTCCCTGCTCTTCTTGGATGATCTCATCAGCCGCGTGATACACGTATGGATGATGCCTCAGTCTCTCTCCCACACCAGCCTCCCTTGTGAGCACCGAATTTTGCGGCCCTCTTGACCCACCGTCTCCACCAGGTCACCTGCTCCCCAAACCCAGCATGCTCAGAGTCAAACCCCCCGGATTTCCCTCCTCACCCGTGGCTCCGCCAGCCTTTCAGACTGTCCCGGACCACGAAGCCACGAGTCATCTCTCCTTCTTCTTCTTCAGCACCCACATCCCACCCCGCATTCACCAGTCCGTATCCTAAATCCATCTCCATCCGCTCCAATTTTTCCTTTCCTCTTTATCACAGTGTTGCTCGGGCTCTCACTTTTTCCTTACCTAGATGATTTCAAAAACTTCCCAAGCAGTCCGCCCGCCCTGGTTGTAGGTGGCCTCCTGCCCCACCCGGCCGCAGCCCTCAGACCTGTGTGGTCACAGCACCTCTCTGCTAAGCCCGTGCGTGATTCTTCACAGACTTTGGGAAAGCTTTAAACGTCGTGGTTTCCAAATTGTGTGTGTTTGCCTCCCTGACTTGACTGTGAACATGTGGAAACATGAGTTTTGTTCTATTCATCTCTGTATTTCAGCGCCTGGCGTGCGACCTTACACATGGTGGATGTTTAATAAATGAGATTAAATAAATCGATTTCTTTTCTACCAGTTTTCCAAGGTTACTGAAATCTCCTGTCATTTAATCATTCCTTAGAAACATTACAGATATATATATATATTTTCTAACGGATTAGTCATTGAGTAACCTGCTACAGAGGGTGTTATTTTCATTAATTATATATTATTTCATTAAATAATATAATCTCCCTTTATGGAAAAGAATTCCGTTAGCATCCACTGCTCCCTGCCAGAGAGCAGGATCTCAGGAAAGGAGACAGGTGGGTGTCAACAAGGGCAAACACGCAGGGAATGGTTTGGACTAGAGGATACACAATTGCTTGGGCAATATGAACCCTAAACTGAAGACCCTGGTCAACCTGAATACTAAATGCTTTGATGCCTCAGTAGATGACAGGAACATAGGATATAGGGGACAAGAAGGACAAAACTCGCGTAGGACAACTCTGTGTGCTGCTTGGCTACCGCCTTGCAGTTTCCCATTAGGCATCCTTTTAGGTAGTGAATTAACTTCTCTCCAACACGTATAGAAAGGTGTTGATTACATACCATCCTTAGGAAAATTTTAAAAATAGACACTCAAAATATTTCTCAACAGGTTCCTTATCTGCAGTTCAGATAAGATTAACCTGTTGAGAAAGTCTGGTTTAAGGTGGATACAAGTAAGGATAAGAACTAAATCTCGGAGTACTCAGCACTTACTTTATGGAAGAAAATGAAAAAGCACCTATATACTCAAAAAGGAACAGGATACCAGCTGTTAAGATAGCACAACATTTATTCTCTGTTCCTCGCCAAGAATAACTGGGAGAACGCGATACAGCGTCAATCTTTGTTCCGAGAAGAGCATTTCACATAACTGGACGTCAAGGTTGAAAGCCAAAGAGCGTGAGTGAGGCAGGACATTGCATCGCCACTTCCATCAGCTTTTTAGTAAGACCCAGGGGCAGCCAAACCAGGGAAACGATGACACAGCCTCCCCAGCACCAAAAACAAGATACAAATCTGCCTGACTGCTCAGAAAGTGTGGAGCGCTCCTCTGGCTAGAATCACACTGCCCCAGGTAAGATTTCCTGCTCCAGGCAAGACCTTAGAGACCTCCAGACTCCTTCAAGAACTCGGGTTCTTGCATCATCCCGTTGTTCTGCGAGGAGGGAGAAATTCCTTTCTGACTCCTGGAAGTGATCACCGCATGCCCTAAAGCAAGAAAAGTGACCCCCTCCTACCGTTATCTCAGTTTACCAAGCTACACTTGTTATCAGTGATGAGTCAGCAATTCTTTTCATGTTCTCAAAATATTACATGCCCTGGTTAACCACATAGAAAAGTCTTATGTCAATAATTCAGATTTAATTCAGTGATAGACTATTTTTCTTGAGACATCATTCACAGTCAGATATCCCGGGCTCTGTGGCCAGGCAGTCTCACGGGTTGCCTCATGAGACATCTATTTGCCTGCTGTAAGAGAAGGGTTGGAAAAAAAGAAAATGTCAATAATTAAAGACATTAAAGACATGAGTTTTGCAACTGGCTTCTCAAAGAAAAAAAAATGGAATCATACTGATATATGGAAGTTGGCCTGTCCCAGAAAGTTTACACGCCAATGCTTTGTGTATTTTAGTGTATACACGGGGTGTTGTGTGCACACGTGTGTGTTAGGGAAGAGGGAAGACGAAATTAATTACGCAAATTAGTCACGTCAACACCTAAAAAGAGGTGAATTTATTTTGATCTAGGCCCATTGCTTGTAGGCCACAAAGCAGGCCTACAAGCAATGGGCCTAGATCAAAATAAATTCAGCAAAAATGATCTACTCCCCATTGATCTGTGAAGAGAATTAAAGCGAAATTATCTGTGAAAAGTGTGGCCAATGCCTTCATGCATACATCTCTCTGCACATATAAAGAGCCTCCGGCCTCTAACAGACGACGGGAGAATAATGCCCCTCTGCCCTCTTAAAGGTGCTTGTACAAGTAGAAGCTCATTTGTGGTTCACTGAGTGTGAAACAATTACTCCCACAAACAGACCAACAGAAAGCAAAAATAGACTCGTGTGTATTTTTCAGTTTGTGGTCTCCTCCGGGTTGAAATACAAAGAGAGAGTTAAACAAAATGAATGACAACATTACACCTGAAGAAGATGGGGAAGCCAGATAACCTGCTAGAGTGTTTCTCTTTGACAGCCATTACGACACATGTACCTAGAAGTAAAATTTAGTCGGTTTTCGGGACGCTTGTATTGTCGTTTGAATTAGAACCGTTAGCTTCGGGGCCCTGGAGGAAACCAACCTGTACCCACGGCGTATGGGGACTGTCGCCGTGTGTGGGGTGGTCCCTCTCCGCAGCTCCCCACGGCATGGGGTAAATAATGAGGATAGCTTTGCTCTGAAAACTCTCAGATCACCAAAGAGCTGCTATTACAACATATTGAAGAAGATAGCTATTACGTTTATTGCTACTTAAAACTTTGTAGTTCGGGTTGCCAGAGAGGAAGAAAGAAGCTTATCTATTCAGCTACTCGGGATTCTAGAGTAATTTGCCATTCTTGCTGTTGTGTATCAAGAAAGTGGCACATTCAAAGGCTGCCATTTATTTCACTAATGGAATTAAAAATGAATGTGGCCAGGGCAGTAATCAATGCCTTGTTCCTTGTGATGGATTATGGTTCAGCTAAATAGTATGACCTTTAATTATCTGGGTGGGGGGGAGAGCAATTTTCCAAAGTCTTTGCTGTTTTCTCTGTAATTTCCCATACAAATACCACCTGTCCTGTGCTATTTTTATTTAGCTTAAATAAATTTAGTGCGTATGAAAGAAAGATGCAGGATTAATAGCCTTGGAGTGAAATTCTTCATCACTTTTATCCTTTATTATTAAACTCTTTTAGAGAACTTTGCTCTTTTTTAAGCTCTGAGCAGTCAGTTCATTTGGTTATTTTTAATCTCTCTTCACGGTGGATAAGTATTGTTATTATTTTATAGATAAGAATCCTAAAACATAAAAAGTAACAGATGGGGTCTGGATCACAAAAAGAATTAAGGAATAAGTTAACTCTCATGACTTTGGGTACAGCCCCCCGACACACACAGCTACTGGGGTGGGTGGCTGATGAATGCATGTGTAGCATCTAGTAGTATTTCATTACAGCATCACAGGCTAAATCAACCAGCTTATATCCAATAACGGTAAGAGAAGTTAATGTTCCACGTTGGATGAAAACCAAAATACACATGTGAATCACCCGAAAATGTCTACCTGACACTGATACTGAAAAAAAAAAGAGGCAAATAATGATTTTTTAAAATATGGACTAGTGATTTTTCTGCTTTGCGTGATGTTTCCCACTTGCTGAGCTAGTTCATGTTTCTGAGGAGCCACATGCGGAACGTCTCAACACATCTCTACAGGAACAATTCCTCCTCCTTGCTCTCTGACCTCACTGGCCCCCCAAAGAAAAGCAGACCCCAGTCCCACCAGCCCGTCACTGGGCATCCTCTGAAAAACGAAGAGTGGAAGAAAATGATGTGAGGTTCACAAAGGAAGTTTTGGGGCTTTTGCCTTTGAAAAACTCAGTACAAAGCAACACATGCATGGGATTTAATATGGAGGCGTCCCTAATCGTCAAATGCAACTCCTTACTGATTTTCCAAACGGGAAGAACATCTGCCCTCCGTACCCAGGCAAATACCAGCCAACTCGGATCACGGTTTTCCTCTGTAGTGTGAATGTGCTGTTTCACTAGGGGGAAGGAGAGAATCTACGGAGCAAGCCAGAGAGAAACACTCAGATGGAATCAGTGGGAGGCGCCTTCCCAGAGCCCCTGAAAAGGGAGTCGAGTGAGCCGTTGACGCAGAGATGGGCGGATGGCTTGAAGGAAGTGCTTTGGAGATTAATTAGAAGACGAGAATAGCGCCTGGCCCATGGCGGGTGCACAATCAATACTTGGAGTTTGAATGAGAGAGTGTTGAATGGGAAAACGGAAGGGGTTAGGAAGAAATGGGGCGTGGAGAGAGTGGAGGAAGGAAAGCAAGGTGGGGAGGGACAAGGGCAGAGAGAGAAGATTCCGCACGTGGCTTGTTCCTAGTCGAGTAGAAAGTGACCCCGGATGTATAAATCTGGTTTTCCTTCTCTAAAAATATAACAGGGTGGAAAATCCACATATGTTATTTCTAGCGCCTTTTCATCTCATCAACAAATGCCACGCAAATTACAAAATCTAGACCCAATATATGGCTCACATTTATAAACTACATAATACAAAAAGTAAAGAAAATCAGTTGGTTGCTGTGAACCTCTCCCAATACTTTCAACAGTCGTAATAGAAACAAACGTGTTCTGTGCCCCCGCTAAGCTGCGGCGCATGCTTCGCTGATGACCATCTACTTAAATTAAACATTAGTTGCGTCAGGAGCAGGACGCTGCGAGGAGAGAGACGCACGAGGCTGCTCTGCTGACGCCGCTTCTTGGTAAGTATTAAACACGTCGGGAAGGGCCTTCACGAAGACAACGCATCAAATGCCTTGCCAAGGAAAGTGTTCTTTTTCATCTATTTATTTTTAGTACTGTGTCTGGGAAACCAAACGACTCACTGATTAGACTGTTGGACAGTCCAGCAAGGAAAAACAGAAAAGCACTCCAGTGGCTGTTGGATGGAGACCCCGCAGTTCAAGAAGGAAAGTCCCAGCAGAAAGGTGTCTCGAGCTCCGAGTGCGCCTTGCCTGTCTCGTGGGCCAGGCATTGTCCCCTCCACGCGCTGCAGGGGACAAGCTCAGCCCTGCCCGGGGAGAGTAAGGATGAGAGCCCGTCCCTCGTCCACGCTCATGAAGGAGCTCTGAAGATCCAATGAAGCGTAGGACATACAAATGCTTAGGAAGCATTTCAGGTGTTTTGGATGATTATTTCAGAGGGGGGACTGGGAGACTCAAATATAAAATTTGGGGTACTGATAAGTTTCCAAAAGTGCCTTTTAGCCTTCCCTTGCCACTCGCCAGCATCTCCTTTCCCTCAGCTCTCTTTCCCTGGCCGTCACCATCTCCCTGGTCATACAAACAGGTAAACTGGTAGTTTCCACCAAACCCAGCAAAAACTATTTGAGTAAACGACTGACAATATTAGCCTACAGGTAAGGCTCGGGCATGTCTTACTGGTATATAGCAATACCCAAAAAGCACCAGTCATGAAAACAGTTCAAACACAGCTCTCCTTCTGATCTACGCGTTTCATATTTGAAGCCTTGATGCATGACTCAGACAGTGGTCAGTGGGTGTCTAGGGGAAGAAAAGGATGATCCTGGGAGCCACTGCAAGTTTACCAGGGACACGGTTTGCTTCCTGTTTCATTAGCCCCACTGGCCTGAAAACCTGACTGTGAATGCAAGCCTTCGAAAGGACACCCTTGAGAGCAATCTGGAGACATCAGGCTACGTTTACGTAAGTAGAAGATTCTTCAGCTGGCTATACGTACCCCATAAGTGCCAGCTGGACAACCTGGTGACATGTCTTAAAACTCTCAATCTAGACATAATTTTCATTCATGATTTAAATGAAGCTATATGAAGAAATGTGTTTGCTTTGAAGAATCTCTGTTAATAAGAAAATGGGCTTAGTTAACTTCCAGGATCACAGTCAAGAGTTTTATTTTAGAAAACCTGCTGATATCTTTAAGTCACATTCATTGATTTGGAACTGGATGTTGGCCATTTCCCTGTGTTGATAGTCTATGCATGAGATCATGCATATAATAGTTCTATCTAAGCAGTTAAGGTCTATATAAAATAAGGTATTATTTATTTGATCATTTATTAAACATTTTTTAATACCTAGTAGGCAAGAAGCTAGCCATTGGGTACACGAAGTTGAATAAGAAGTGCCCCCAAGCTCGTCCAGTTGCTCACAGCGTAAGGCGTTACAACACGGTGAGAGCACATTCTACATTAGGCATGTTACGTTTATCGTACATTATTTAATTCTCACATCCATTAGGAGCTAGGTATTTTATTATTCTTACTTTGTAGGTGATAAAATTAAAGCTCAGAGAAGTGAAATAACTCGTCTAAGTCATTCCCTTAAGAAATAGCAGAACTAGGATTTAAATTCAAGACTTTCTGACTCCAAAATTTATTTTTCTATTTTCTTTTCTATACTCTCAACCAATCAGCATCATCTGGAATCATAAGCTCAGTATATTTGTTCTAGTAAGTATATTTATTAAGTTATTTTCTCTAGTGTTAAAAATAAAGGGCCAAGAAATGCAAGATAAACATTAAGTAAATTAAGAAAGTTATAAACTCCTTGTGGGAAAAACAATAGCAATTTAACTGAAATAACATTAAAATATTATATAAGGAAACTATTAAAATGTGGACCATTTCTGGTCTTCTCAAATATGATATAGTTTTACCCTACATGCAGCATTTATTACTACGTGTTTTCTAGATGTGGAAGAAAGACCCAACAATGGTTGTGTGAAGTGATTTTTGGAACTGTTTGATCTTCATACATAAGCAGATATGATCCCAGTTCTTAGACTGAACAGAACTCTACTTTATTTCCCCACTTACCACAGACCCGGTTTTCTGGGAGGGGACTGGGTTAACTGCCTGGGTATCATACTCAACCACCTGCCTGACAGTGGAAACCTAGTGCAGGGTGTGGTTCGAGAGGATGTGTAACGTCTCAGACGCCACATGAACAAAGCAGTTTCCCATGTCCAAGGGGCTGTGATGTCCAATGAGTGTCCCTAAGAAATCCACATGATGCAACGCAAAAAAGCACTTCTATAGTTTTGACTCAAAAAGAGGTTTATTTTGGTAAGCGAATGCTATGAAGTTAGAATTTTCTTAGAGTAAAAAGAGGATAACGAATACCAGCTTCTAAGAATTGCCTCCTGTTTCTTCGTATTATTCAATATTGATTCTAACTTTTAAACCTTCTCTCATAAGGTAGAGGTCTTGTCTGCACTAAAGATCCCCTCCCTTCTTGGTGATTTAGCGGGAGAGCAGCATTAGTAGCAGTTCTTCGATTTGGATATATAAAAACATACAGACAGAGTGTTTTTCTATCGGTGAACTGTAGGCTGCCCTTGAGAAATGGCATAAGGGTAAAATTTTACTTAAACGTTTAGTGTCTTGTGTTAGGGGAATGTCTCCTAATATTTACTGTTCAACAATTTTTTTTAGCATGAAGGTGCTTAAGGAGATGTATCTTTAGATTATTAAAGAATAGCTCAAGAAATGTGTAGTACCATTGTTTATCCCAACCATTAAGCATCAAGATATATGCTAGACCTACCTGGAATGTTTCCAAATTTTCCCAACATATAGTGCGAATCAGGAGTCAAATCTAAATCATCTCTCTGTGGCAGTTGGGCTCCTAATTTTATGGATTGGGACATGACAGTGTCAGATGCCTATTCAAGGGTTGAAGATGTATCTGTGGCGTATTCAGGATTAAAGAGGTTGTTCCGAGATCGGGGCTCACAGCATTGTGCTAGATCCAACGGAGCCTCAAGGTCTCACAAACTTTGAAAAGATTCTTCTCTTACCTAATAAGAGTAACTCTGGAGTAAGAAGACTGAATCAGAAACCCTACCTCATTATTAATATGGTGAACTAATTAAGTTCTTAATTGGTCTAAGTTATATTGCCGGGAATCGTTTAATTTTCTTAAATTCGACCTGGCTAATTATAAATGGATAGTTCCAAAGCACCTTAAATACCTTCTCACTCACACAAACTCATTATTGTGAAAACGGTGTTGATGATTTAAAAGCAGCTGGCTTGGCTTCACCAACCTCCCCACCAGCCTTCCCGAATGAGTCACCATTTTCTCAAGCGAAGAAGAGTGTTTGCCGCTGCCACCGCCACGGGAATGGCGGAGACTACGGCCGACCGCATGTGGGGGCCCTGCCTGGACTCTCCTGGGCCTCGCACATCATTAGGCAAATTGTCAGCTCGGTTTTAATTACGGCGCTTTTATGACTGCTGGTGATGTAAGAGGCACGGCGGGCACACCTTGTTTTCTTCCAAGCTGGGCTGTGTTTGTAGTGCTGGCAGTTAGGGCCAAAGCATTTTTCATCTTGCACAAACGGGGTTAATTTATGTGGGAACCCGGACCCTCTCGATGTTGTTTGTACTGCGTCAATTTGCAAAGTCTAATGAGCCCTTTCAAATGATGGAAAAACCCTCCTTGGTTGCATTACTGAATACCCTTTTAAAGCCTGCCACGGAAAACAAAGATGCTCAACCAGGGAGAGAAAAAAAAAGACTCACCTTGCCCTAATTTATCACCTAACCTAAAAGAATACCTAAGAGAATGGGGCTCAGGCATCCTAAGGTGCAAATGAGCTTCCCATCCCCCAGTGGCCCGTGGTCTCCAGTGTGTCCTCTCTTTGGTGGCGAGAATCCCCAGTAACTAATCTGGTAGAGTGCTTGAAGTCTGAAGGAGTCTGTTGTTTATCTTCAGGTTAATAAAGATTTTATGTATCCAGTGGATTATGCAAGGCAACCCTCTGGAAATGTTGTACGCCGGGCTTGTTGAAATGTGTAGCCAATTAAGCTATCTTCGATGACTTTATGAACTTTGGATGCAGCGAGGCAAAGGGAAAACGCTCTCGTCAATGTTGCGCTGATGGCTTGCAAGGAAGGAACCAGCCATCTCAAAGAATTGACATAGGCCAACATCTCCCAGCCTGATAAAAGCTATAAAAACAAAATGAGGTTCAAACGACTAGAAATCAAGCAATGGTATGATGGGGATAGGAGATAACACCTAACAATAATACTTTCATGCACTAGACACTATGTTAGGAGATTAATACCTGTGTTTATCTAAGGATTTCCTCTAAACTTTTCTATTGAGGTCAAAATTATACAAGTGAGCCCTAAGTTCATCACAATATTTGGGTTTCAAGGGGACTCCGTTGCTTTTAAAGAGTATTTTATCTACAAGCATTTCAAAAAAGACTTCAAAAATCTTGCTCAAAATAAAAGCAGTATAAATTTTCCCTGAGCTATAACTAGATGTCTAACCAAGGCAGACTTCTCAGACTCACCAACACTGGAATTCAATATAGGATCAAACTTTTCTGAGGTGATGGCAGCATTCTTAAGTTAATAAAAGGGGGGAAAAAACTATTTAACTCCTATTATAAAGCATCGTACTAGCATCTCCAAAGGCAAAATTTTCATTACAAAAATGTGATTTGCCTACAGAGGATCAAATGATTCACAGATCCTAATAGTTCTATGCCAAATATTGACTCCAAAATTTTGCCTTCTTACAGGAACTAAAAATCACCAAACTGTAACAGCTGACCGTAGTCACCTCTCTGTCAACGCCAGACCACCCTATGTAATTAAAGTTCTTTCTCATTTCAAAACCTTCTTATGAAACAGAAGACAAGAGGAGGACAAAAAAGGTCACTTAGAGAAATGCAAAACTGGAAAAACCACCACTGATGCAATGTATCTCTTAAACTAAACATAAAACACACGGTGTTGAAAGTATTTTAATTATTTTTTTAAGTACACAGCCTGCTGGCTTGCCCAAGCATACTGAAAGAAGTTTAAACATTAACGCTTTTTCTAGGGGAAAAAACTTGTTTTCAAATAGGATTAATCTGAGTCATCTTTAGCAATTCTCCCCACACCCAATCTGATGTCAGGGGGAAAGTGCTAGAAATTTCTATAGCAGTAAACATCTTAAACCGGAGTCCAGGAAAGAAGGGTAGGCAAAATGATTCCTAACACTGTACGAAGGAAGCATTTCTCCTCCAACATACATTTTTTTAACCAACTGTGGAAACTTTATTCAGCTCAGTTTGAGGGGGATGACTTTTATCTTTTTATGTTGCATTTTACCATATTCGACAGGCCAAGACTGAAAAATAGAGGTACTGATATTGAGAAACAGAAGGACAGAATTGCTGACAGAAGTCTCATGTGTTAGATGGAACTTCAGAGTCTTCTAGCCTGGACTTGCTGAGCACGAGGGGTGAACTGCAGATAAGGATCTGAGCTCTCGGGTGTTTAACTGAACCGAACCTCCCAACCTTTTTGAGGTTTGCCGATGACTAGTAATTATATTGTCATTTAACAAAAGTATCTGCGTTAAACCAGAGATGTTACGTTAATGGTTAAGTTCACATCCATTAAAAACATCGCACGTCTGCGGAGCACACAGGGTCTCCCCGAGCTGTATGGAAAGGCACGGAGACTAATGCGGGTCAGAGGCCATAAATCGATGGCTAAATGCTACCTGTCAGGTTTGGAAGTTATGCTAACGCAAGACGCTTTACTTCTTTCCAGTACACAGAGGTCAAAGGATATGCAACTCACATGGAAACGCAGGGGAAAGCCCCCACGGAGTCAGTCAACGCACAAATCTTTAATAGAGCGATTACATCAGGTCGGGATTTTAATCACCCCTACCTAAGGTAAATGCCACATTCTCGGGTTTCCAGAGGAGGCAACAGAGGATGAGGATTCATCCCTAGAATCTGTAACCCTTTCTTCGAAGTGCTTTTCATTTTGACTGAAGCATAACGGGGGGTAGAAAGTAATTTGTCGATGTTCTCACTCAGAAACTTAGGAAGCGAGCGTACAACCTTTAACGACTTCCTAGCAGGCGGTAAGAAGCACAGCTGAATCCCGAGGTCCTTTCAAATTTCTCGTATGTATATAATCGTTTCCCCTGGGATTACGTGATGCCAATTGGCTGTATGCTAAACGTCAAAGTAAGCATTTTTAATGGATGTAGAATAAACTTAGAGCTAAATAATGTATCAGTGGAAAAGTCATGTAAGAAATTTTCCAATTCCTATTTAAAGGGCTATACACTGTCAGCAGTTGAGGGTTCCTTATCAGCAATCAGAGCTTGCACCGAACAATAATAATAATAACAAATACATAAAAAATGGAACCTGGGATAAAAATCTTTAATCCAAAAGTGAGCAGTGGTCCATGCCATAAGCCCTATTTGTTAAGGGCAACAATCTGCCGGTTCGCCCCAGCATACTGATGGAAGTTTAAACATTAACGTTGACTCTAAGAAGACTTCAAATGACACGAATATGAGTCATCTTCCGTTGTTTCCCCAGACAGTCTCCTCCAATTAGACCAACCTTTATTGCATATGTCCATTTCTATTTCATTTTTGTACCCTCCTCTCCGGTATTTGCAGCTACCTGGTTGCCACCACACAGTGGCTGAACTTTAGTGCCAATGTATTATTATTATTATTATTATTATTATTATTTTTACTTAGGAGTGCCAACACTACTAAAAGGAGGGTTTCTGTATAACTAAATGCAATGACCTTCAGCTTGACGCCTGACGTATGATGTGCTTGGTTAGGTTAGTACAGTGCTTGCTTTGCAGACACCACAGGTCTGGGGGCGGGCAGGCGGGGAGGCAGACGAGATTCAAGAGAACACCCAAGTCTTCAGAAACAGATCCCCAGAGGCTCCGTCCTGGCATTAGTAGCCTGACACCCCAGCACACTTAACAATAAAACCCATTGTGACGCCAGTCAGCAGGGGGTGGGGGAAATTTGAAAATCTGTCTAGAAATGCCGGAAGCAGTAAGCAAAGTAACCAAAGCTCAAAATGCTCCAAAGAGTGTTGTTTCTTTTTTTAAATTGGAACAGTACAGCTGATTCCAGTAATACCATTTTAATATATAAAACTGATTTTAAGGCAGAAAACAAGCTTCAGTTCAGCTTGGGCATGTCACCTTGTGCACCTAGCTAGAAAAACCCAATTGACAGTTGAATTTAACCAGTGCATCAAAACCAGACTTTGTTATGGGGAGGAATGGTAGAATGGTAGGTAGCTCAGCCAATTTCTTGACAGTTTTTTTTTCCCCTTAATCTAAGAGTATTTGACAAGTTATTCAAGGTTGTTGGTGTGAGTGGGTTGTTTGTTGTTACTGTTCTTGCTGCTGTTGTCATAGCCTTCCAATACGATATCATATTTACAAAGTTGAGTGTTAACATATAAACCATCATTTGCTGGAATATCTTTATCCTGTTTCTTTAAAGTAATACATATTTATAAATATTAAAATTATTGACCTTCTTTTGATCGAATCTATGTATCAGGCCAAATTAAATGCCTATTCCATTTTAAAAAGAGGGAAAGGGAAGTTGTTCGGGAGGATAACTCAAAAGCGACAAGCTAGAAAGGAACTGTTAACCACTGGCCTGATCAATTAGACACTTGGTACCAAAAAGAACAACTAGCTCAGGGATCGGGTAGTTGCTAGGTCCTTTCTGGGCTTGGAATAAGAAAAGCTATGGCCAAGGAAGACTTGATTTCTCAGTAACATAAAAGGATTTCTTTTTCTTAACTTATTAGAAACTTCAAGATACTGGAGCATATCTAGACAAAAATAACAAAAACGGCTCATAAGGATGAAGAATAACGTCTTCAGTAACAGATAAACTGTCATTAGTCTGAAGGAGAGATCATTAAGACACACAGTAGGACTTCGATCGCTTTCCATGGAATCGGCGTAAACAAAGCGGCATTGAGTAAGCTCAGGAGTGATTATCATGAAAAGAAGGAAACGTCCAGTACAGAATGGTGGACACTCCTCCTTTGGGAGAGAAAGAAATAAGAGGAAATGAGAGTAAACTTCAGCAGGAGGAAACTACACGGAGTCAAGGAAGTACTGGCGGAAGAATTATTAGGCCCTAAAACAGTCTCTTGAAGAGACTTTTGAAATGTTCCACTCTGAGAGTCCACTGAGACGGCATTTCCTAGTTCTGTGGTGTGCAGAGACCAGGTGAGTTCTTGCTCCTCAGCCCACAACACCCTGTTTCACTTTATGGGAGGACATCAGCATTGGTAGGAGCCAGAAATCTGGTTCTAACCATTTACGTGAATTTATTCTGGCTCTGGCCATTTAAGTGATGTAGAAAGACACTTATTATCTTGAGTACTGTGTCCATATCCACAAAATGTCTGCCTCTAAAAGAGATATTGTGAAACCAACTAGTACAATACAAACAGGACAAGATAGCTATTGCTCTTGTTGTTAGAAAATAGGTCAAAGCATACAGGCAGACAAATTTCTAATATTCTAGTCCTCGGGTGAGTGAATGGTTAGAGCATATTTGTTTTTCTTTTTGTGCTTCCTACTTAGATTTAGGTTTCTATACAAATAAATAGCACATTATCAACATTTAAAAGAATATAGCTGCCCGTGTTTATTACAGCGTCACCTATTTTGCTCATAAAACGCACTACCACATACGTGATTTCTAAATTTCAATCTTGATCTAAATTGAGTATCCTGAATTACAATACCGTGCAATACAGCAGAATGTAATGCAATGGAATCAATACAATAACTAAATAAAAAGAAGATGACGGCCAGAAGTTTAGACACAGATTCACAATTTAAGAGCTCGTAAGATTCTGATGAGCATGTTCTTAGGAGTATAAAATTTACAATGTGGGATTTAAAATATGTACAAAGATCCTTCCTGGAAATTTACAACGAACATATTTTGCAAAGTACTTCTGCTATCCACTGCTCTATTTTAGGTTATTGAACAACACGTAGTTGTTTTGAACTGTAAGTCCAATGACTGCACCATCTGCCCTCCCTGCTTGTTCAAATGTGTCCTGCGTCTGTGTTTATAGGTCGTATAACGGCTGTTTCCCGTCGGGTGGAGGGTTTGACTATTCTACTCACATCTGTGCCAGTCAGTCAAGGCTGCGTGGTGAGTGGCGGACAGGTTCCTAAGCAGAATGGTGGATTCCAGGGAATAGAGAAATCACGATTTGGATGAGGAACCGCTGACTCGAGATAATTAACTCAAACTATGTGAGAATAAGATATCACATTTCTAATACGGATCTTGTAAAGCTGCTCCCGAACTGCAGGCCTAGTTAAATTGTATCTTATGTAGAGAACACTTAGTTTAAAAAATGTAAGATAATTTTAATTATGGCCTAGAGTTTCTTGGAATGCAGGTATTCTGCAATGGCAGATCAACTGGAGTCAGGCCCAGTGACAGCTTCCCTGTCTCCCTCCGTCTGACCAATAGAAGCAAGTCCCCTCAAGGACAGCCATGCTGGTCAGTCCAGGTAGAATTCTGTTTCTAATCTTCCCACATTCTCTTTCATTTTCAGTGATTTGAATGTGTTCTTCCCTCTGCCTGGGTCCCTCTCATTTGCCCATTCCTGCCCCCTTCTTTTTCAGGGTGAAAATCCCTGCTCAAAGTTTAGATTTAAGCTTAGATGTAACTGTCCCCAAGGATTTGTCCCAGACCCCTCATTTGGTGGTCTTGATGTGCACCCGCCAGGTGGCCCCTTCAGGATGGAGGAACGGATTTCCCAGCTGCTGAAAGCGCCACCGTCAACCTCCTCTATAAGAAGAGCACTCAGCTGAAGGGAAGCCCCTCACGCCCCTGCCCTCCCAGGGGCAGCTGCAGCCAGTGACCGGTCAATGCGAGAATGTCCCAGCCTCTTCCCCAGCTCTGAAGGGCCACCTCATGCTCAGAGCTCTCTGTGGGTTTGTCTGAGACTTTTGTTGTGAAGACATCACTGGCCAACTGTGTCTTCTGCCTAATCCTGCTTTCTTCTCCTCACCTGCAAGTGCTGGTCCTGAGAGTTCCCTCCACCATAAACCTCCTGCACACTCATCTCTGTCTCAGAGTCTGCTGCTCGGGACACTTGTCTTACAGCTCGTATCTTTCCCAAGTCTGGTATAAGTACCCTCCAGCATTAGCACTCAATAATTACCACCATTGTACCACTATTTCAGTTGCCAATTGATACATCTATCTCCTTAACAAAATCCGTAGCTTCTTGGAAGTAGGACCCATTATCTTGTTCACCTTTGTATTCCCAATACCAAGAACATATTAGATGCTCAGTTAATGCATGCTGAAAGAATGCATCAATTAATGTAAGATGTAGAGAGGTACAATATTTATGCTTTGCAGGGCATGCTAGTAATGCTCGTTGCTGTAACAATTACACTTCAAAGTTACACTTGCTTAACATAATAGACCAAGTATTGGCAAACTTTTTTGGTAAAGGACAAGACAGTAAATATTTCAGTCACTGAGGGTCATACAGTCTCTGTTGCAACTACTCCACTCTGCTGTTATAATGCCAAATCAGCCGTATGTGAACAAGTGGACAGAGCTGTGTCCCAATAAAACTTTATTTACAAAAGCAAGTGGAAGGCCAGATTTGCCAACCAACCCCCTACAATTGTTGATCAACTCTCTCGTTCATGTAACAGTCAATATGGGGTGGCGCTGGTTAGTGGTCCTCTTTCTTTCCTGTGGGAATCTGGAGGTTCACATTGTTTCCATTTCAGGCCTCCACCCTCCCCTGGGGTCTCAGAATCCCTACATCCAGCTGCTAGCAGGGAAAAAGACACAACTGCTTCCTAAAATCTTTGACCTAGAAATTAAGCACATACCTTCCACCCATATGATATTGGCAACAACGAATCACATGGCCCCGCTTGAAAGCAAAATAGTTGGGAGATGTGGTCTCTGGCACGTCGGTGCTTCTCAGCAGTCACTCCAAATTATCAGAGAGAAACATGCATTCGTAGCAGACACCTAGTTGTCTCTACTGCAGGAGGAGAATTTCTCTATTTTGATAAAATAGTCCTAAGCGGATGTTTCTATTCTCTCTTTTCTGTGTTTGTCCTGAGGATATATGTGAGTTTCATGAAATAAATTGTTTATTCACTTATTTATTCTTTCATGGGGGACTCGGTGATGGGCCTAAGACATGTGAACCATGTGTTGAAGGAATGACATCTGTCTAAATACATCTGACGATCATGCAGTGAAATCATCACAGTGGTAAGAGCTGTAGTCACCAACTTTGGTCTGGGGAGTCCAGAAAGGCTCAGCAAAGTCATATGTGTAGTGATATCTGAATAGAATCAATTTGAAGACCAATAAAGGGAAAAGAGCATCTCAGGCAGAGAAAATAGCATGTTCCTGTACCTTAGGAGCAATGAAAAGCTATTGTGTTTTAACCAAGAGGGTGTCAGGGTGAAATTTACACCTCAGAAAGATCACTCTGGCTCCACTGTTGAGGACAGCTTGGAGCGTGCGTGGAGATGAGTTAGGAGGACAGTGCAATAGTCCGTGGTGGGATAATAAGGATGCTATAGACGTGGGAAGAAATAGATGGATCCGGGAGATATACGAAAGGTGAAACCAAAAGGACGTGGCGATGGGGTACGTGTGAAAGGGTCAGGAGAGAGAAGACTTAAGGGCAACTGGTGCCTCACACTAAGAACAAGTCAGTTAGGGGGAGAAGCAGATTAGGGCAAGAGAAAATCAGGCTTAGGCGAGAAGATCCTGGGTTTGGTTTTAGACACGATGAGTTACAAGTGTCTTTGAGATACTCGGGTAGAGATGGCAGGAAAATGATTATTAGCTTTAGCAACATGGAGATCTCTGGTAATCTTAAGGAAAGCTGACTCAGTAAACCATGCGACTCAGTTGAGTAGGAGGTGAGAAAACGGGGACGATGAATATATATAAGACTTTCAAGAAAACAATGAGAAGAGGAGGAAGATTTTGAAAACTTGGGGCAAGTGAGGATAATGAAATGCCAATAGGAAGACCCTGTCAGAGAGGGATGTTTAAGGGATCCTGGATAACGCAAGTTTCCCAACAAGGTTGGAGGGGAGGGGATGCCACACAAAGATGAAGACCCTGGTTTTAGCTGGGAGAAGGGAGACCTCCTCTATTGTTCCAGAAGGAAGGAAGAAGTAACAGGTACAGATAAAAGAAGTTTTCGTGTTTGAATACCAATAAGTTGAAGAAATTCCCATCTGATAGTTTTTATTTTATTTATGATACAGGAGTCAAGGTCATTAGCTGAGGTAGAAGGACCGAGATGGGATGGGGTAGGGAGAGGAAAAATGGCCAAAGGTTTTGAGGGTGGAGAACACTTGAAATAGTACTATGAAAAGTGGGAGAACTGGCTGACCCGAGAAACCTAACGGGATGGCAGAGCTATTAATACAACAGCCCATTTGAGGCCAGTGTCATTAATTTACAATTAACACTATACAATAGTGTACGAATCTGCCCCATTACTTGGCCTTTTACTGCAACACTGGAGAATAAGGTCTTTAAATACATCAATTAGCAAAGACAAAATTAGAATATCTAATTGGTAGATTTCTAGTCCACGGATTTTACTCCACCTTTTAATCTACCTTCCCTATTGAAAGGAGAATAAGAAGATGTAACATGTATGAGCAGTTACATACATTAGTAATTTAATTTGCACAATACCTCATATGGTAAATATTATACCCCTTTTCCAAAAAGAAGATAGAAGATGAGATTTATTGTCTGGGTGCGGTGGCTCACGCCTGTAATCAATCCTAGCACTCTGGGAGACCAAGGTGGAAGGATTGCTTGAGGTCAGGAGTTTGAGACCAGCCTGAGCAGCCTCCCAAGTAGCTAGGACTACAGGCATGTGCCACCATGCCCAACTAATTTTTGTGGGGGTTTTTTTGTTTGTTTGTTTTTTGTTTTTGCAGAGAGGAGGTCTTGCTATGCTGTCCAGGCTGGTTTTGAACTCCTGGCCTCAAGCCATCCTCCCACCTCAGCCTCCCAAAGTGCTGGGATTACAGGCACCATGCCCAGCCTGTTGTGAGTACCTTCTTAATTTGGGAAAGGAATTTCAAACGCTCTCTAACATGGAGGGCTTTCCTCTTCAACATATTTTTGTATAGATCTATTTAGAGTTGAACACGATTCATAGCTACTTTTATACAATTATAGAAAACAAACACAGAATACTTGCTTTAAGTGACAGTATTAAAATACTGTCCAAAATATTAAGAGTTAAAACTGAATTCTTCTCTCACGAAATCCCTCTCTCCCTGGCCCTAAGTTTTTCTCTAGTAAACTTACCTGTGAGTTCCAGTGGTTGAAATAAAATCTTGGGTAGCTGTGTCCTTAGTACCAGGGGCCAACCGCCAACCCACTCCCATGAACGCCTGGCCCCACGACGCCGTACCAATTGTTCGACTTCAAAGGAACTTGAACACCATCTTTCTAGCCTAACACCCATAGTTCAGAGATGAGAAAACAGAGACCCAGAAGGATGAAGTGACTCGTCCAAAGCCACACAGCTAGCTAGCAGCAGGCTAGGATCCGAACGCAGGCCACAAACTGCTACGTGCCGCTGAGAGGACTTAGGTTCTAAAACAGAAGGCGGCAGATGAACATGAAAGGGTCGAATACTAATTCATGACTCTGAAAATGACTCTAAGGAAATTAAAGAGAAAACTAACAAATGGAAAGCACCAGTAAAAGTCAAGTCTCTCTTCCTGAAGCAACACCCATAAGAAGCAAAGATTTTAGAGTGATGCGAGTTAATGCGACGGTAGCAACACAGGTGTCCAGGGCAAGGCACGGATCCCACTGTCATCTGCGGGAAACGGTCTGAGAAGGGAAAGCAATATGCATTTCTCTTCTGCGTTCACAAAGGGAACTCAGACTTTTTCTCTTCAAAGGAAGCAGAGAGGGAGTATTTTCTTTTATTTTTAGATACTTTTTTGTTTGTTTTTTTGAGACAGAGTCTCACTCTGTTGTCCGGGCTAGAGTGCCGTGGCGTCAGCCTAGCTCACAGCAACCTCAAAGTCCTGGGCTCAGAGCGATCCTCCTGCCTCAGCCTCCCGAGTAGCTGGGACTACAGGCATGCGCCACCATGCCCGGCTAATTTTTTCTATATATTTTTAGTTGGCCAATTAATTTGTTTCTATTTTTAGTAGAGACGGGGTCTCACTCTTGGTCAGGCTGGTTTCAAACTCCTGACCTTGAGCGATCCACCCGCCTCGGCCTCCCAGAGTGCTAGGATTACAGGCGTGAGCCACCACGCCCGGCCATATTTTTAGATACATTTTTTAAGCTGGGACAGGAATGCTCCACTCATACCATGGGGTAATCAAACTGTGGACATTCGTTCCTAAACACAGACCTGTTGTGTCTGATTTTTAACATACTGATACTGTCTCAGCTGGTATCCCTCACAAACCCACAGAGCGCCTTCAGAAATCACTGTTGGGTGGGACGGAAAGTATCACACGTTTGTCAAACACGGTCGCTAGTTCATTTTTCCCGAGTGAGAGCCCGTGGCCCCAATCATCATTGCGTTACTCCCCACTCTTTAATCTGCTGGGTGGGTTTCAACGTGTTTGTGTTGAGACAGTGCTTTCCCTTTCCATGAAGAGAAAAGCCCCATAAAATGATTTACAGGGGGTTTCACTTCTTGGCGTCCTCGCCATGAAATTGTTTGCCTCCCTGCAAATGGAGCCATCCGCTCTGCCCAGCCATCACTCCAAACCCACGGGAAGTCAACACACGTCTTCCGAGGGCTGTTAGCGATGCAGACACAGGCTGTTAAACTGCTTGCACTGGATGAATACATAGAATTGGGATGCTGGACACTTTGGTAGTCCTATTTTTAATTGTTTTTTTTTTTTTAAGAACCTCCATACTGTTGTCCATGTGGTATCTGAAGCAGCCAACCCCACAGAAGCAGGGGGCAGAATGGTGGCGACCAGGGGCTGGGGGAGGGACGAAGGGGAGCTGTTGTTTAATGAATGTAAAGTTTCAGTTACACAAGACGAGAAAGTTCTAGACACTCACCGTACGACACTGTGCCTACAGTGAACATTTAAAAATTTATTAGAAGGAAAAAAAATAAAGGTCAGATTCAGCCTTGGACTTTCTCACTGATTGTGTTCTGTTTGCACTGTTGACAAATAACAAAAAGCTTTGGGAAAGTTAGAAAAAAAAAAAGAATTCATTTCTTCGAGAACGGCAGAAAATCTGGACATGGGGGGGCTCACCTACGGTCCCACAGTCCCAGCTACTCTGGAGGCTGAGGTGAGAGGACCGCATGAAGTTCAAGCCCAGCCTGAGCAACGCAGCCAGACCTCATCCCTAAAAATAGAAAATGGCAGAAATGATGTGGGTAAGTACCGAAGCCAGGCTCTGGCTACATAGGGGTTCATTACGGTATCTTCCCTACTTATGTATGTTTTTCAAATTCCATAATAAAAAGTTCAAACTGTATGTTAGAAAAAATTATGAGAAGGATAGATCTCATGCTATGTGTTTTTTTACCAATTTTTTTTCAAAAAGTAAATTACTATACTGACAGTAAGGGCAGTAAACAAAACAACAAAACCCATTTGAAGGTATCTGTGGCGCGTTCATGCTTTGAGAACCCGGCTCATGTTGGTTTGAAGGGTCTGGGAAGAATTCAGGGGTGGTCCCCACACTAGGGAAGGTTTGCTTAGTCCTGTTGATTTAATGTCAAAGGTCATAGCTGAATACTGAAGTGTTCTAGATGGTTCCCAAAGGGGTATGCTTTTCTACCGGGAGGTCACAGGTGGAACTATTTCTACACGTGCACTATACCTGAAATTCAGCACAGGAAAGCACCCTACAGAAATAAGAAAATGCAGACCACGTGAGCCTGTAGACCGAAGGCCAGCCTCTCTCTCTCCCCCTGGTGCCTTTCCTTGTGCCACTGATGGAATGAAGTCACATGCAGGCTACATGCCATTTCCGGAGCATGTACACCTAGGATGAAAAACCAGGCCCTCCTGCCTTCCCCAAACAGCCTGTGATCTATTTTGAGGATAAAAGATTTGTGACTCCATTTTGACATTTTTCATACATGCGATAAATAGTTCGGTGGTCAAAAAGCTATACAAATCTTTCCGTGATGTTTTCTTACTCAATAAAACAGTTATAAGAATAATATATATATATACATATTTTTCCCCCAAGACTGAATAAAGCTATTTTTATTTGGAATGGGGAAAAAAAGAAAACAAAAGTAAATATTTTTATTTATTTCTGACATGGCCCTTGAAGTGGGTGGGGAAATGATTGGAAGGAAGGAAAGAAGAAAGGGAGGGCGAGAGAAGGGAAAAGTCACTCACAACTGGTCTGTGCAGACGCCAACAAACGTGTTTCCAGGAAGCCGACGGCGCCGACGCCTTAGCGTCAGAGTGTGCTGACACGGACCAAATCCCGCCACTCTTCGACCGCATCTTCCCTGCAAATTTTCTGTTCTCTAAAACTCTACCTCTGTGTAGGAACGAAGGAAAAAGTCGTAGAACCAGACATTCCCTGAACATGATGCTTTATCTTGTTCACGTCTCACACTCCAGGTTACTCTTGCAAGTCTGGGAATCTTCCTATTTTTCCAACTGGATACATTTTTTTTATTTTAATGGGAATAAAAGAAAGCTCTTCACTGGCATATGGGGTGGCAATCTGCTGTCCTTGCCCCATCTGACAGCTTCCATCTGGGTCAGTAACACGCTGCCTTCACCCAGGAAGGGCCAACTTTTTTCTCTTTGGATAAAGGGACCCTCTGCTGCTAGCAGAAGATGAACCCCTAGCCTTGGAGGCAGAAGCCTGGGCACAGGTCACGGCTCTCCTGAGTGACACTGGGAAGTCACCTGACATTTCTGAACCTCCGTATGTTCCTCTGTGAACTAGAGGTAATGACACCTGCTTCAAAGGATAGTGCTGAGGCCCAAGGGAAGCATACGAGAGTGCTTCGTACAACTCTGACGGTACAACTGAGAGCCGAAATACACCTGCCTAGTGAAAGATGTGAAACTGCAGGAAGATTTCTAACAAGAAGTGACCGTCAGAAGATGTCCACCCTGTCTTCCTCCCGGCAAATGAGGCGGTGAGACATACCATGAAGAGCTGGGGACTCAGCTGCAAGAGGCCTGTTGAGAATACAGCTGTTAGAATAACGAATGCATGTCTACACGCACACACGTATGGACTACACGCGTCATCAACACCGTGAGCCTTCCAGTCAGACCAAATGTGAACCAAGCTTTGCTGCCTTCCTGTGCTTTAACCGCATTGGTGAAATGTGAATAATAATATTGCACACCTTAGGGGGCTGCTGGTAGGTGAACTATGTTAATACATGCCAGGTACCCAGAACAGTGTCGGGCACGTGATAAGCTACACGAGGGCAGGGGTTTTTGTTTGTTTTCTACCATTGGGGAAACAGGGTACAGAGCATAGTAGGTGCTCAGTAAACATCCGCTAACTGCAGCAATGCAGACTCCCTTGCAGTAGTGCTGCACTCAGCTCTGTCTCCCTGGAGCTGGTGTGGCCTCTCTGGGCCTCAGCAAGCATTTTCCTTTGTAATTTAAAAGTATTAAGCATTAAGGGCGTACAAATGTTTGTGTTACATAGAGCATTTTTCATAAAGGAATATGGACTAGAGGGTCTCTGAGGACCTCTCACATCTGAAGGATCCAAGTAATTTTAACTATAGTTAGCCATCTCTATACACAAATTCAAATTCATACACCTCCAGACTTTGCTGACTCTTTTTCCCCTTTTGGAAAAAGAGGTTAGAAACTCCCTTCTTCATTCTACTTTCTTTCTTCCTCCATGCCCGGGGACGCCGTGGACACAGGCGCTCCACTCAGGGAATACCAGGGGCGTGATGGGGAGCAGCTACTCCTGCTGGGGAATCCTGGGGGCTGGGATCAGGGCGAGAGTAGGAACAACAGAAGGGGGAGTTTTACTGCTTTTCTGAGCTCTCACTTGCTTTATGCTGTGATCAGGGATAGGACTTTCCCCACCCTTCCCTGGATACACAAGAGCAAGGAACCCTTAGCCTGTTGATTCATCGAATTGCCGGCATCTGAAAGGGTACAAGATGTTGACACAGAAGAGTACTCCAGGCCACCCTGTTCGCAAGGCACGTGAGGTGGCTTCTTTAAGACTCTCCTTTTGAAACACGTCCTAAATCTAAGGGCGGCAAAGGAGGGGGAAACAGTTTGCAAAACTAAATCGTCCCAGTTCAGAGAAGGGGTGTTTGTAAGAGGCACCAGAACAAAGCTTGGAAGAATACGCACCGGAGTGATGTATATTCTACATAATCGTTATTTTCTAGTAGAACCGTACTTTTTTTAAAAAACTAGATGCTTTTTTTTAGAGTGTTATTTAAAAAGAGACCCCTGCAGAACAGTGTGAACATGCTTAATGCCAGGGAACAGCACACTTAAAGTGAGTTAAATGGCAAAATATGTTAGTGTCACAGTTAAGATAAAATAATAAATAATGAAATAAATAATAAAATAAAAGGAGTATGATATTAAGAAGGGCCTCACCAACCCCCCAAGGGCAGTCGCGTTTCCCTCTGACCTGACGGGTATCGGGGTGCTGGTCACCCTAATTCTGGGCTGGGCTCTGGCTGGTGGTTTGCCCTTTGCAAGCAAGGGGCCTCCCAGCTGTCAGTCACGCGTCAGGCAGCCCGGGGTCCGGGGTCAGAGCTGGCCACCTTGTCCCCCAGCTTAGTGTCCCACCCCCAAAATCACTTCTCAGTTACTTGGCCAGCTGCTTTCTTGGTGCCCTGTAGTCCGGAGAGTAATTCTAACACTCATCCGCTAAAAAATGGGAGGGAGACATCAGAAATGCGGATTCCAGCAAGAGTGAACCAACAACTGACTAAGGTGGCTTCCTCTGTAACCGTCCTAATGCTGACGCCTGCCAGGTCACCACCTGGAAGGGGCCATGCCCCTAGTGGACGTCATACTCTGATGCCTTCAGAAGCCTGAAGTTACCACCCTACCCTTTACATCACGGAAAAACATTTTTAAAGGGTTTGGGGGTGAGCGCAGCAGGAAGAGAAGCAAACCCTGCCCGGCCCGGGAATGGGCGAGGGGGCTTCTGAACCGGGCTCGCGCTTCTGCACGCAGCCCTGGGGCTGCAGCACTTTGCACCCCGCTTCTCTTTCTCCGCGCACCCCCAGGCTGGAGGGGGCCGGACCCGGCGGGGGGCGCGGAGGCCGGGCTGCAGCAGCTTCCAGCAAACTCCAAGCCTGCTGCAGCAGGCACAGCGCTCGCTCTCTCAGGAGTGCAGAGCTCAGCATGTTTCTGCAACTGTTTTGACGATGCTTTTGAGTGTTCCCATCACTACCGAGACGCTGCCGCTCTCCTCACGACCACAATCTATTAGCTCCAGTAGCTTTTGAGCGACTCAGCCCGGCCGCAGCTTCCTGCTTACCGCGCGCGCTGCCTGGGGCGCTGCCAGCCCCGAACGCGCGCGGGGACCGCGCGGTGTGGGCAAGACGCCACCGCCCCCTGCACCCCCTCCCCTCTGCCACCCCGCGTCCTGACTCTCAGGACATTTTCCTTTCACAGAGATCCTCCTAAGGTCTTGCTAACAGTTTCTAACAGTTCATGATCCGCTGGCATTGCAGACATCCTTAAAAAAAACACACACACAGCCTTAGCGCCTGCGATTCTAATAAGGGCATCAAAGTCCAGCTCAGCTGGGCCCAGGGAGCCCAGGAAGCCCATGAACTTAAGAAAGGGGCTGGCTTCATCCTCCACCAATCTTGTTTATAAGGCACAGTTCTTCTGCCCTGGTACTCGTTTTGTTTTGTTTGTGGTTCTTTGGTGCAGATTTTGCAATCCTGTGTGCCCGTGTGTGTGCCTCGCTCACAAGCTGGAGGAGGGAAAAAAGATCTGAAAGATAAATGTTTTACTCAGTACTTTGGTATAAATTGGGATGAATTTGAAAGAGAAAGCTCTTGAATGCATATCATAAAGTCTCCAGAGAAAGGGAGTAAAATGCAATGCCTTCAAAATATATATATATATATATTTTTTTTTTTTCCAATGCATTTCACATGGCCAGGGGTGGAACAAATGCATTTCTGGACCAGGAAGGAGGAGACTGAACGTTAAAGGGGCTGCCTGTCTGACTCGCTCACCTGTTGGACGGGGTCGGAAGGGGGGAGCCGCCAAGTCATCACTTTTGAATGTGTGTCAGTTAAAACTACAAAGGCAACCAAAAGGAGGTCTTATCCGTTTTTGTTTTTTTTTTTTTTTTTTTTTTTTTTTTTTTTTTTTGTTAGCTTCAGTTGGGAACAGCAGGTAGAAGAAGCTGCACTTTGGTTTTACTTTTTCACCACGGGGAGCTATAAATAGATGGGGCCGTGTGGCTTTCTGGCTGAGTTACCTAGGCGAGTGGTGCCTATCCAGGCGGCTCTGACTCCCACGCCAGCACTCGCGGGTCGCCGCCCCCGCACACATTTTCCACAACTCATGTGCGACACGAAGAAGTGCTTCTCCGCATGCTGTGCGTGCGTGTGTTGTTATTTTTGTTTTAGCGTGGAGTTCTAGAGGTGCTCTGCCCACACGGTCAATGCTGGAAGCAAGGCCTCCTAAACGCCTTTGAAGACATACTCAATATTTGTCAAAGGAGGGAAAACATTGCCCTTTTGTGTTTTCACTCTCCATGTGTCCAAAAATACACTAACTTTTATATTTTGTGTAACATAAAATTACTTTAGAGATTGCACGACTAGTCTGCAATCTGATTTTATACCATGTATGGCGTTCACCTGCCAGTCTACATTCCCTACAAACTGCCTTCACTCTCCCCAACCCCAACTACTTGGTAAAAAATTTATTTTCACTTTTAGCAAACTAGTCTAAGGATCAAGAGTCAGAGAAGTCCATCTCTACGTGTAGCCAAGCCATTAGCACACTGTGGGCGTGAGGCCACCTGAAATCTCTGTCTCACCGTCAAATGAAATGATCCCCAACCTGGTTCTCAGGGCATTGGGCGATTTAGCAACCATGAACCACGGGAGGACCTTGGATTTTGGACACATTCGAAAGAAGACAGATTTCTGGTCCACGCTTCCCTCCAATTTGTCCAAATGTGAGCAAAATAAATAAGCAAAGAAGACATGGCCCACGGACGCACACACACGTAACTATTTTCCTTCTCGTTTTTTCCGAGTTCCACCAAACTTGTGCAAAAATGAGAAGGCAGCTGCTCTGGCAGTGCTATAATTCTGTACTCTCTTCCCCTTCCCAGTTTGTCTCCACTTGAACGAGCATTCACATGCTCAAAACTAAAATATAGAGGATGGCCCCTGGTATCTTCTAATAATGAGGTTCCGGAATCGGGTCAGGGGATAGTTTGGTCACTTACGTTGAACTTAAATGCTTGACTGTATGTTTCATAGGGTGCAGTGGCTCAAAGCCTGATGCCAATGTGCTCAGAGCTGTTCACAGGTTTGTGTCCCAAGAACTAGTTCAGGCCTCTCAGGTACATGGTCACCCTTGTCACTTGCCACAACCACTCTCGTAGAGAGGTGTACGTTGATCACCAAGGACTACAGTGAGAGAGGAGTTAGGAACCAGAAGCCATTATTCCCCCACATCGGATCACTGTTTGGATATGTGAGATAACGTAAGGGCCGTTCCTAGAGTATATTAAGTGCTCAATACGAGGTAGATTTCATTGTTCCAACTTTTACAGTTCTGCTAATCTTTGCTAACCTGGCCAGAGGCAAATAAGACTTGCAAAAAAAAATAATTTCATCTTTTCCTTTGCATGAATATCGATTGAATAGGTCCTTAAGGATATGGCAAAAACGAAGCTCATATTTTAGGCAAAAGTCCTTCCAAAGCTTTCTCTGCTTGACCTGGGTTCAAAGACAATGATTCAATCAACAGACTCCTGCACAGAATCCTACAGAAGAAAATGAAAGCTAGAAATAACCAACCTGAGGTCTAAATAATTTTTAGAGTGATCAAATTTGGGAACTTTACCTGACAACTGCCCTAGAAATTTGAAGATGTTGAAAAATTACCAATTATGCCACAGTCACTCCCTTTTTCTCCCCTGTCTGGTTTGTCCCAGTTTCTTTGACATTCTCTTAACACACCCTATGCGTAGACGTCTTGACAATTAATTAACCAACCTTCACAAAACTCCTCTGAGGTGGGTGGATGAAAAGCACCGCCGCTTTATCTCCACTTCTCAGGACACTAAAAACAGAAAGGTTATGACTTACCCAAAAGTCACACAGCAAGCTTTCAGGAGAGCTGGGACGGGTACCAATGAACTCTATCTCAAGCCAAACCATTGCCACTCTGGTTCTAAGGGAATACTCCTGACTCACCACAAAATTCAGTGTAGCTGTGTACACCAAGTTCGGTTCTCTGATAATTCCTGGAGGGAGTAGCCTTGGACAGGGTTGGCCAGAAAGAAAAAGAAAATAGAACTGAATTCAACCTAATAGGCAAAGAAAAAAGACAAGGAAGATCGTCATTAAAGAACCTTTCATCCACACAGCCAAGCTGTCAAACAGTGTAACCTGGCACTGCAGAGACAATGAATACAGAAATACATCGAATAGGAAAAAGTTAGGTTCCTGGTACTGTCAGAGGAAAACAAAGACTTATATAAACAAGTCCAAAGTGTCCGTGGGCCATTCGAGGTAAGTTTACAGTCAGCCTCTAAGCTCAAGCTCTCGCAGTACTTCTGGCTACAGCGCAGAAGTCCCTGCCGAGGCAACCGCGTCATAACGTGACTTTGTGTGATGATGTGTGGCTTCCTGTCCTTTTGTACTTTGAATTCCATTCTTAGTCTTTTTCCATGTTATTCCCTAATTGTGCTTACTCTTGCATTCCTCACATGAAGCTAAAGCACAGTCCTGTTTGAAACGCCTTTCCGGGCAATATAGTTACCCAAGGAAGTAATTGCTCTAAGGAAACAATAACAGAACAAATTATTGCTTAATACAATCTAGAAAGATACCCGTTCAGTAAAAGAATGCATTGTTCAATTACGTGTGGCTTGTGAACACGCTTAGCCACAAGAAGGCAATGTCACTTGGAGATATCATACTAATCTGCTGACATGTAAGTGTCCTCCCCGATGGAGAAGCAAACACAAGAGCTCAATCGGCCATCCCAGCGCAAACACAGTGCAAAATTGCCCTGTGATGACGGCATGCTATTATCTTCCTGTTATTTGGAACCGTGCTTCAGGAAGCCTTTAAAAATTCGCAGGTGAGTTCTTTATTTATTTTTTTAAGCCATTTGCTACCTGCCCGTGCCCATGAAGTCACATTGCAGTGTGCATCTCCTGAGTGCTGGAAGAGAAGGAATGATTTTTTTTAAAAAAAATATAAAGACTGCTAGGATGGAACAGCGGCAAACAGAGAAGCATAATGCACAACTAGGAAGACAAAGGCTTCGAGTCCACTTACACGTGACCAGGCAGAACCATCCCAAGTGCCAGTCGCAGCCAGACACACAACACGGCTTTTCTGTCACTCGATCAAAGTGAGGGGAAAGCATCTTAAAAATTAACATCTTCAATGCTCTGAAATGGCTTTATCACAAAAGGCCCAAATCAAACACAAATGTTTAAACTAGCCCTTTTGCTGTGTGTGTTTTTCCCCGCTAAGCTGTCACGATTGGTAAACTTTTGAGTTTTCCAAAAGGCTTAGATAGGATATCAGAACGGTTGCAATTTCTCAGATCAAACGTGGTAAGTTTAGCATTATTGGTTCCATTTTCCTCAGTTTAACACCTTTCTGGAAAAGGATGCAGATTTATGGTGAGAAAATTAGACCAGAATCGTCAACAGCCCCTACAGCGGCTCCTAGCTGGGTTTTGGATTCAGTCTTTCGGTTGCATGGGCAACTGTCATCACTGTCTGTCCTACCAACTTAAATAGAACCAATGACAGTGAATCAAGCCCAAGAGACACCTTTGGAAGGGGTGCCAGTTAGCAGGGACAGACTGGGCTCTATCGGCTTGCAAACAAGTCTGTGGTGGCCAGACATGAAATGGTACAGGCTGAGCCATATATTGCTTTATAATAAATCATTATAATTATAAACTTCACAACTTTTATAGCATGACTGTTTTTTACAAGACACAGCATCCAAGTGATGTCCTCTGGTAATACTGCCCTTAATCATTTCCCTTTTAGTTTATTTATTATGCAATCTTTTTGATGCAGTGAGTGATTACATTTTCTATTATTTTTTCTGGCCTCCATTATATTTTTTTTGTTTACATTTACTTTATTTTTTTTATTTCAGCGTATTATGGGGGTACAAATGCTTAGGTTATGTGTGTTGCCTTCCCCCGTCCCCCCTGAGAGTCAGAGCTTCAGCCTCCACTATATTTTATTTAACACCATTACGGCCTCTAACCGTAGTGCCTCTAGCAGGGTGCTACTCACTCCAACCTGCTGGCCATTCCCATCCTTCGTGTCTATCTACACAGCTTGAAAGGTGGGAAAATTCCACCGTGAATTCATTTGCTTGATCGCTTTTGAAATTACACCTAAGAACAAAGCTGCTTTCATAGAGGAGGTATTGTCTGTTGTTTTTCTTTTTTTTCCCTAATCACAGTATCACCCCTTTTCAGGGCCTTTCGCCACTGGCTTGCTCCCGAATATGGAAAAATGGGAGACACCTGAGCAGTGTGTGTTTCATCTGGGGCCCTCCCCTGCCCTCCTCCACAGCCCTCCGCGCTAGAGCATTGGGTTCTCATCTGGCCGTTTCTGATTCTCGTTTTTCAAGATTGGCACCAATAGAAAAACAGCTTATGAACACTAGGCTAGATTCTTATCCTCCATGGGTTTCCTCTGAATTGCGGGTGGGGAGAGGAGAGAGAAACAGAAGAGACCAGAGGAGCCAGTGAGGGTGGGAACAGGTGAATCCATTGGAAAGCAAATTTAAGACAGGATCACAACAGCAATTAAGTCAGACGCCTATGAAAGTAGGCTGCGTGCTCTTCGCGGTGTCTGGGAGGGAGGGCAGCCCACGTGCTACTGGAATCACCAGTTTTTTCCCTTGGCAGTGCATTTTGTAGCTGTCTGTGCTAAAGAATGATTCAGCCACGACTTGAAGCCATATTCCTGGCTTCTCAGCAGTCAGGACCAACCCCAGGCACACATTGTTCTGTGCACCTGACATGACCATGGAAAAATAATTGCCCTTCAGGTACCCTTGGCACCTGGTCCCCAAGCCTTTGCTGACTGCTTTCTCCCTCCTCGAACACACCCTACATCACCCACCGAGAACCTCTGTGGTTCTTCACCAGCAGAACCTGGTGTGTTGAGCAAACCCGCTCCTCTGAGCCTAGGAACGCTGGGGGTCAGGTGGGAAGTGAATGAAGGTCACAAGGTGGGTCAGGGAGAAAGAATCTGGTTTATGGGAAAAACAAAAAAAATAAGATATTTTTTAAAGCATATGGAAACTAGCCCACTATAACTCCTGTTTCCAACTAGAAACAGACCACTATTTTCATGAGGTTACGAAAGGGTTGGTGTTTTTTGATAGATGATGCTTCGATGATTCCTTTCTTGATTACACCAAAAAGGTTTGACAGTTTCATGGGAGAGCTGTGTCTAGCAACATCTGTCTGGCCACAGACATCACCTTTGTAAGACACACAAGAGTAGAGATTTTTCCAGTGTGAGCTTTAAAGTGCTTGAAAGGTCATCCAACATACTTCAATAGCTTCCTCACATGGTGTATGAATTTCTGTGACTCATTTTATTTATTTTAAATCAATTTTGTGGTTCTTCCAAGAGCTGTAAGACATGATCAAGGTGATGCATCTGCCTCAACTGTGCAAAAGTTTTAGGGCTGCTTCAGAAGATGGAACACCCAACGTCTGCAAGGAGGGGCTGAAGTTAGTGCTTGCATTTTAGGACGTGTTCAAGATGGAGAAACAGGGATTTCCGAGTTTCTTTCATTCTAGAATGTCTTACAATTTTTATAAACGTTCATAAATTAAGCACATAAAATTTAACCTGGAAATATGTGTGTGTGTTTGGGGGAGGGGTGTTTGTGTGTGTGTAAAGTAAGGTATTTTTGAGGGCACATATAAAATAGAGCTAATTTAAATGAAAAATTCAAGACTCTTACTCATTTTGAAAATAATACAATGTCTTTCCTAAGAAGAGCTCGATTTGACTTTTGCCTGCAAGTGATCAGGGCACTGAATCACTTGTTTTTCCTGTTCAAAGTGTCAACGTCAATGCCACTTAAAAATCAAAAAAAAAAAAAGCTGAATTATTTTATGAGGACACAAATCATAGAAGAAATTGAGCAAGTCAAACAAATTTAATAGCTGAAACAGTAGAGTCAATTGATTTTTCTGAGGTCTACCAGCAAATTAATGGTATTTCTTTTAGTGTCCATGAATCAATATCCTATGTGTACACACACACACACCCTGATTGCTTATCATCAGCTGTTGACTTTACATCAGTATTTTATGTACGTACATAGTTCAAAACATTGATACAAACGGTCCCCCCAGAGCCCTTCAACGTGTAAAAAATTCAGTTGCTTAAGATTTAATTAGGATACAAAGTCTGCAAATAACATTAATGATTTTTAAAATAGCTCGTTACAAAATAGCGTGCAAGGTATCACCTCGTTCTGATTTCTGATTGTGTGGTGAAGGAAATATCTTACAGTTAACAAAATAAAGCCTACGTCAGTTGCAAGAAAAGAATTCAGAGCTCATTCCTAGAAAGAGCCACTGCATGGTGGAGATACAAGGATAGTTCCTTCTTATTTTTTTCCGTCTCTTAAGAGGTTAATATTTAAAAATTGAACAAGCCTTCTAGGAAGGTCCTGTCCATGTTTTATGTATGCATATATTACATATCTTCATGTGTGTATATTATTGCCTAGCATGTGATTCAGCAGATATTATTCATCCAAAAACTATGCACTTAAATGAATATGAAGACAGTATTAGCATGCAATTCCTTTTCATGATGGGTTAATTTAATTATGGGTCAAAGAAACACCGTGCTGCTGTTTATACTGCACGTATTCGCTTATTAGCTCCCTCCAAAAAAAGGTAAAACCTTTGAAGAGCGAAGCCCCACTGTCTGCCTCGCAGAACCACTGTGGAGGGAGCAGAGTGGGAAAACCCAAAGTAAAAACGATAAAAATTAGGACTGGGGTTACTCTTTGCACGTCGATTAACTTCGCTAGATAGATAAAAATACAACTGGCTATCCTGTAACACTAGAAAATAACAAAGTTGCCACAACCACTCAAAGACCTTTCTACACGGTCTTGTGGTTTGTCTTCACGTCCAGGGAGGAGCCTTCCGGGGCAGCACTGAACTTGCTTGGTATCGGTTGGCCTTTATCTGCGTGTCTGCTTTCGGGTTACACGGCTCTGCTCTTCTGTATCTGCAGGCTCTGGTTGTATTGCTCTTACTGACCCAATGCCAAAACATAAATTTATCCCCATTAGAATCCGTGCCAAGAGCGCAAACATAACTGTTAAAAGCTCAAAAACATATATTTTCTATGTAACCAATGAAGCCGAGAACCAATGGCTTGTCCCCATTCTTCCAGCCTTGGACTCCTTCGTTTGCAGCTTATTAACAACCTTTCCCACGTAGACGCCTCCTTGGCGGAGACTGCAAATCACACGCTTGCATACCTCCCCGCCAGACAGACTCGCTGCCTACGTGGATGGTTTATGGCTTGCAACTTCGAGCGGGATCCTGCAAAATAGCCCTTGACAAACTTATCACCAGGCACTGCCGGCCACGCGAGCCAGTGCGGCCATCGCAGTGGGAGTCTCTCTGTTTTTCTTTCTCGGGGGCATTTTGAGTTATTAGGCAATACAGCCCATTTCCTTCCTTTCGCCCAAGAGGTATTGTGAGCAAACAATGGAAATCCAGCTCTCTATTCACGTTTGAATTTTGCCATTGTGTGTCCTTTTGTATATTTGTCTGCCTGGCACCACCGAAGTGCAAGATCTAATGTGTTTCTGGACACAGTTCAGCTCTGGTTACCTGATCACATAAAAACACGGCGGGTAGAGGCGGCATCCATCTGTACGGCTGCTAGAGGACGTTTTGCTTTGCGGATTTTAGCAATTCTGTCTTATGTTGCTGAGCAATTCTCTCCCTATGCACCTACTTACTTGTTCACTCAGAAAAATATTTTGACTCTCTCCTAACACTTGGGTTTAGTATCCAGCGAGGCGCTGTCAACGTTCTTCAAGCACGGCCTGTGCGGCTAACTAATGCACGATGGCCTTCCCTGAAGAAAGTCCATCAGAGAAAAAATATGTGTATTTATTGTAACTTTTAGACATACAGAAAGGAGTTCAATAAATGGATTTAATGCTTACTCAAAATTTAAGAATCCATTAGGAAGTTCAGTTTTACTATGTCAGTGCGATACATTTCAGACCGTAATCATACCCTTTCCAAATCCCATTTAAAGTAAACCATTTATTTTTTCTACTTTTCCCACAAGTGCCTTAATGCAGAATTTGGATACCTTTCAGAAGAGACCTGTGAGGTAATGCATTTGAGAGACATAACAATATTTATAAAGTTTGGAAAATCTTTTGCTAAATGAATGGGAGAAACAATTTCAGCTTTGGCAGAATGGATAATAATATTGATACTGAATTTGGTTGTTTCCGACAATTTTTATAACAGATGTGGGGAGTGAGCTCCCATTATTATTCTTCAGTGGTTTTTAAGGCAAGATTAGAATTTTAAGGGTTCAGGGCAAGTTATTATGGCGCTAAAAAATATTCCTATTGTTCTCATTTTTCCAATGTTGCCTTTTTTTCTTGTGGTCATATAGCATTGATTTTAATTAAAGAGACAAAACAAAAAAAATGCCTAATATTTGTCCTTGTGTCACATGTAATTTTTATACTCATAGAATAAAAAGGGGGAAGAAAATCCAAAACGAAGAGCTGGATTAGACATTCACAGTTGCATTCGCTGCTTATCTGTGTGAAAGTTGAAGGCAGGAGCCCAAGTTCCCTTGTATCACAAATGGGCGTCGATCTCAAATAAGAGAGAAGGCAGTTTGGGTCCCTCTGACTCATTCAGTCCCTGGGCTGCTGTCGCTGAAGGTGGAAACTGCAATATGAACACCTGTCCGTGAGGAACCAGACTTGAGATAACCAGCTCATTTCACACAGGCCATTGTCTAGCCATCAGATGGTAATTACTTCTGTCCCCACCAGCCCCGCCTGGACCCCAGCCAGTGGCTTGTGGGTGGAAGGGTCTGTATCACGTTTCCATTCATCTGAGCATCCAGTCTCCTTCTTGCTTGTTTTCAATTACATTGACATGGTGGCTTTGGCACATAGGAAGTAAATAGCAACGTATTCGAAAAGAAAGGTCTGAAAGCCAATATCTGAAATATACTCTCGAGGTTTCAATGAGGACAATGCGACTGGCACAGAAATTCTGGCATTCTGACCCAAAGTCATAAAATACAATTAATTACGTTAATTGTAGTGAATCTGTAGACTATTTCATGAAAGCCAAATGCAACAGAGGGAAGTCTAGAAAGCAGTGGAAATGTTACTGGATTTCCTGCAAAGTAAATAATTAGGAAATTGACTAAAATATTGATTAGATCAGAAAAAAAAGAAGGGATCGGAAGTGTGAGTGAAAGATTTACTTTCATCCTTTTTTTAAACACCTACCTAGAAAGAAAAAAAAATTCCCTGGACAACTGCAATATTCTAGGACATTCTAGAATTAATTTTATGGTGATTGCGCTAACTCCATACTCTCCCTTTATTGCTTCTTTCTTCCACATGCACCCACACACTCTTCCTGGTCCCCCCGAGACTTCCCACGACAAGACTAACGCTGAGAGTTTTGTATCTTCCTGTTGTATCGTAGAAATGATGAAAATTAAAATAAAATAACTACTTCTTTGTGACACGGCTCTAGTGTAGTACCAGTCATGGTTGTAGTACCAGTCATCAGACCCCTCCTTCGCCTGGTCCTTAACTTTCTCGCCCCCTCCCTTGAAAACTCAGCCGTCTTGAGCTTCCCATCCCACCTTCCTCACCTTCTTCCAACCCCCATTCCTTTCTACCTTCTCCTCTTTCAACCCACAGTAAATTAAAAATACTAAATTTTAAAATATCAAATATTCAATAATTTTTTTTGCTTTTTGTTGTTTTCTTTTTTTTTTTTTTTTTTTGCTTATGCATTGTTTTATCTCATCAAAAAAGCATTTCCTCTGGGATGTGAAGCATTGTTTTCTGTCTTGGCAACGTCTTTTCAGAAAGGACTCTAAGTGGGAGGACCTGACAGGTGCCAGTGGAGCCTGTGTTTGAGACCCTTGCAATTGTCCAGGTAACAAGCAGTGAGAGCCTGAAATGAAGCTATAATTACAGGCCTGGAAGGAACTGGAAAACAGAGACCATAATAAAAAGTTCTGAACTTGGTCACTGACCAGATGCTAACACACAAAAGCCATATAAATAAAAATGAATTATGTGATTTTTATTTTTACCTATTTTATTCACAGAAAACTGAGGCAGAAACACCACTCACAGTGAGAGGCAGGGTTGCCGGGCAGGAGGAACACAGAACATGGGCACCAGGGAGCTTGGATGTGACGCTGGCTTCTCCATTCTCTAGCTTAGCTACTTAGAGTCTTTGAGCCTCAATTTTCTTTTTTGTAAAATGGGAAAGTAATGAAATATATTTTATAAAAGGACCTAGCACATCATAGGCATTCACTTAAGGTGACTCCATCTAAAATATCTTTAAGAAGAGGGGCCCGAGGATGCCGCCTTATAACTGTAAGCTGATTGTAAGACGCTAAGGAACCACAGAAGTGACCGTCCCAGTCCACAGCAGCAATTGAGGATGAAGTGGCAATTTAGAGCTCACGCGTCATGCAGTCTGGAAGGTAAAGCGCCACCAACTGTCTCTATGCTCTTTGGTTATAACCACAAACCAAAGGAGAGTCCGCACGTGGGCACAGAGTGAAAACAACACCTGGGAGCCATGCAAAGCTTCCCAGCCTCACCTGCGTACAACACCCCACGGCGTCATCTTCCAATAGGAGCAGCGTGTTCAGCGAAGACACTCGCATACAGCCTGACAGATTCTAACTTAGCCAACTGTAGACTGGTTTTAATCATATTTTTACTTTAAAAATCAAGGTCCTGCTTTAATCCAGAGTGATCGCTGTATTAATATATGAATTGGCCTTAGAAACAAGAGAATGATTTAGAGAAGATTTTGCTTCCAAACTTCCATTCGCATGTATACACATACAGCTTTCATACTATGTATCTACTAAATAGATATAAACTGATCAAAACATTAAGGTGAAAACATAAAGCATTATTAGTACCTATATATGTACTTATAGCAATCAATTAAAAGGTTAGTCTCCATGAGACTATAGCTTATTCTTTAGGCTAAACAATTAGTCAATCAACAAACATTTATGGAACTTACTGTAAACAAAACACTATGTCACTGAGGATACAATGGCGTGCAAAATGTCATTACTGCCCACGTGAACCTTTGTGCTAAAATGTAAGAGAGCCACCCATGATGCAATGGTTGTTGGAGCTAAAGGTGGTATATGTTAAGCACCGAACAATGATGTTAGCCAAACATGCTCCAGAAATTCAAGAAAGGGAGAACCGGCTGGGAGACAGGGTGATCAGAAAGCTTTGCAGAGATCGTTAACCCAGGCCATAAACAAGGAAGAGCAGCTTTTATACATTTGAGGAACAGAGGAAAGAAAAAAATAATGCATCTTGTGGCAACAACTAATCCCGCTCTATATTAGGCAAGTATTTATTAAAAAAAAAAAAAAAAAACCAAGAAAGTAGAAATGTTAAGATGACATCATGGAAACATAGACTTCTTTCGTCGACAGAAATAACAGTTAATATTTTTGAGTGCTTACAATATGCTAGGCACTGGGCTAAACACATTATGTAAATTGTTTTACTTAAACTTCTTGAGGATTAAGTAACCTTATAAGGTAGGTAGTATCAATAATCTCTTTCAGAGATGAGGGAAACGGGTTAAGAGACACACAGCTAGAAAGTGGTAAGATGGGGCATGACTTTCAATCACCTGACTCTACTGTCTTGAGCTAACTACGTGAATTTACAGAGCTTGTTAAAACACCCTGAGGACCACAAATGGCAACTATGTGAAATGAGGGATATGCTAACTAACTTGATTGTAGTAATCATTTATCAATGTATATGTATATCAAATTACTATGTTGTACACCTTAAATATATACAATCTTATTTGTCCATTATACCTAAATTAAGCCTGGGTAATAAAACAGTTATCACCTTGAGTGAGAGAGACTGGAGAGGGAATAAAGGAAGAATTTTACTTTTCAATTTTACAACTTTCTGTGTGATTCTTTAAAAAAAAAAAAAAAGCCATGTGCATGTTTTACTTGTATTGTATGTGTGTGTATCATATACAATAACATACCAACAAAGAAATTAGGACAGGCTATAGCTTGGGAAGGAACCAAAGTTTGTGCTTACAGAGAAGTTTGTAAATTTAAATAAAAAAATTAGGGGGGAAAAAAGGCTAAAAGTTCAATGACTATGTACCTATGTCAAGAATTTAATGTGGTATGTGTATACCATGGAGCAGTACTCATCCATTAAAAAAAATGGGATCCAGTATCTTTTGTAACAACCTGGATGGAACTGGAGACCGTTCTTCTAAGTGAAGTATCGTAACAATGGAAAAACCACCACCACATGTACTCAAGACTGAATCGAAACTAATCGATCAAGGGTTTTGTGCACATATGGAAGTAAAACTCAACGGAAATCAAGCAGGTGGCGGGGGGAGGAAGGGATGGGTAAATTCACACCTAACAGGTACAATGCTCACTGTCCGGGTGAAGGGCACACCTGTAACTCTGACTCAAACTGTACAAAAGCAAATTATGTCACCAAAACGTGTGTACCCCCGTAATATTCTGAAATTTTAAAAAAAGAATTTAAAAGAAGAAAATCAAAGTAAAAGAACATAAAACAAACATAAAAGAAGAAAATTATGAAATGGAAACAAGTACATATAACAGGAAGGATCAACACAACCCACAGTAAATTCTTTCAAAAGACCAATAATGTTGATGAAACCCAGTAAAAGTGACCAAGGGTGAAAAAAAAAAGAAGTCACAAAACTATCACCACAAACTCTGCAGACACTGAAAGGATAAAAAGAGGAGAATATAAATAGCTTTATGCCAATAAATTTGAAAATGTAGGCAAAATGGACAAATTCCCAGAGAAACAAAATTTACTCAAATTGACAGAAAAGAAACAGAAAATGTGAATGATCCTGTCGGGAAAATAGAATCCACGATTTAAGACCCTCTCACAGAGAAAATGCCAGGCCCAGAGGAAGACATAATGCCAATCTTCTTAAACTCCTCGAGAAAACAGAAGAGGAGGGAACTTTCCCAAACTCGTTCCGTGAGCACAGTACGACACTGATACCAAAGCCCAGCAAGGACATGTCTTTGTACCAAAAACCAGCACTTAGGAAACGAAATTTTTAAAAGGATCCCATTTATAACAGCACACACACACAAAATGCCTAGGAATAAATCAAATACATGTGCAAGAATATGATTGAAAAAAACGTTTAAAGTTAAAGGCTTAAATAAACCAGAACATGTTCAAAAATCACAAGACTCAGTATTGTAACGTCATTTCTCCTCAAATTAATGAATCCATAGATAGTAAAAAACAGCAATAAAAAAATCCCTACAAGATGTTGTGTGACCTTGATAACATGATTTAAAAATTTAGATGAAAAATGCCAGAAAGACAACCGTGCTAAAACGTCCGTAAGTTTTGCGTATCTCCTTTCCCTTCGTCGGTTCTTTTTCATCCCTTGGAAAACATTCCTAGAATTCCCCATGGATGACAGAGGTTCTGTTTGATATGAATGAATCCTCCCAACTGTATCCTAAATTTAAAATTTGGAGGGCTCAAAGGAAAAACAAACTCCAAGGAACTGATCCCCTGACCTCGAATTTCCAAAGGCACAGTTCTGCGGTGGAGCGGCCCCCCACACACCCTCTGCTGCCGGCACGGTGTGAGAGTTAGTGCTACAGAGGTCACTGCCTTCCCCAGAGCAGTCAACCCTTTCCTACCTGTTCTTGAGACTTTATGTTCTGGAGATGTGAAGGCTAAGCCAGCCTGATTCAAACGCCGAAATAGAATATGCCTCATATGGAGTAATATTCCCACCACACCTCCCAAAACAAAAGGACACGAAAAGAGAAAACAGGAGACACCTGTAGAACTGAATGAGACACAACACACCACAGACCTTCCCCCTGGACTGCTCCTGTCACCCACAACGAGAAGAGGAATGAACCGATCTTACTATTAATACTTCGCGCTTTAACAATAGTTTCTTACAGCTGCGAGACGAGCTATAGCTGAACAATCTCAAAACACACACGGGAGACGACTTTCTTCTTAGCTGTTCAGATCACAAGTGTTTGTTTGCCTAGACATAGCACTTCTAATTATTTTGTTTCTGGTTTGTTACTTTCAGGCTTTCAGTTGATTAATAACATTGTCACCCTTACTCCCCCAGGACAACAGGGGCGAAAGAGTTGGCCCCAAACCCTGCCTGTTCTCAAGTCCCTCCACATCGGCACTTGGAAGCTAACCCCCCAAAAAACCTATGTTCTGGAGGGGAATTGGGGTTAAGTTTTCATGGCAATTCGTGGCTGGGGGTGCCTTTTGCTTTGGCTGGATGGTGTGAAAAGCAACAGAAGGTGGGATGGGTTATAGGTAAAAGGAAAGGACAGGTTTGGCCGTTACCAGCAAAGGGCGGAGATATTTGGGGAAATTCTGATTCAGTGTGATTTTGAACCTGTAAGACTGTCAAACTTACCAACTCCCAAGCCAAGCAAAAACCAACGCTCTGTCCCAAAACACATGAAGCCAGCATCTTAGGGGTATTTGATTTAAATCATGCTCTGTTCATACAGCCCTTTGGAGAAGTCACATGGCACAGTTTGAAAGACTCCATAAGTCAAACATTTCCCTAGTGACATTAAAAGGATCTCAAAGTAAACTGCCTACTCCATAATCACATCTAGGAAAGAGAGGCTCTTTTTCTTTTACTTACAACTATACAGATGAATCAGGCATTGTTGATTACTGGTTGTACTCATCTTACTAGCTGTTTTAAAAATGAAAACAACATTTTCCTGAAGAGAATTTTATATGGCCATGCCTACTGTGTCCCAAAGAGAGAAGTATGTAGCAGTTTGCCCTTTAGTTGGAGGTGTAGACACCAAAACATTTCTCCTTGGATCTTGATTGTGAATAGTCTTACCATTTTCATTTGTTAACAAGTGGCTAATTGCCAGATCTCTACTTCAGTTTAAACAATGTAGACTCATTTTTAATGTCAGTAAGGGAAGAATGAAACATATAGTACTTGAAACAAAAAAAAAAGTGTCTGAGGCTTGAGTGGTTAGCAACCACAGTTCATGACTTTTCTCAGTCTAGCCCGGTTTACAGTTGATATTATCTGACAGAAGAAGGCAATAGGGATATGCTCTCATACAATGGCATGGTATTTAGGAAGCAGGTGTATTGATTGTTAAGGTCCTTGACCCAATCGCTGCTTTCCCTATCAAAACACTAGACACCTCTTGGGTAGGTAGTTGACAAACACATTTTCAAGACGTAAGGATATGGCCCACCTTCTTGCTAAAGGGATAGGGCTAAATTCCTGTGCTATGTAACTGCCCAGGAATTTACATGATGCTATGAAATCTCCCAATACATGTAGGAAGAAGCTCAGATTAGATCCTGTCCTGAGAAGACCAAGCCAACCATGGCTTGAAAAGGGAAGCCAAAGCAAGAGGGCCTTAGCTTTAAGGAAGTGTTCTGAAAGTCTCCTAAATTGCAGGAAACTCCATTTTTTCTGCCTCAGAAGATTAAGTGTTGTGTCAGTTCCTATCAGACAGTAGAATCTCTGCTTCCAAGAAGTCAAGTTATTTCAAGCCTGCTGCCATTGCCTCGTCATTTGTCTAACTCCGAAAGCAAACTTTTTTCCAAGAATTATCTCATGAGGACCCGTGTACTCCTGTTATACCCTGCAGAATATTCCATTATTTTATTTAAGTCTTTACCCCGCTGATGACCCCAGCTTAGACCCAACAGCACCATCAGGACGTTGTTCAACTCTTCATATACCACTCGAGATAAAAGCAGTACAGTTTCTGCTTTGGATTGAATTACTAGCTAAATAAATGTAAACTCCTTCTTTTGTTCAATGTACACAAAATATCCTAAGTGTTTACATACAAAATAGAATACAATTAATGAATTATTCAAAGACTACTTGTCAGGGTCCCAATTAACCTGGATGCTGTTTTGTTGCTGTTGTTTGCTTTTTTTATAAAAAAAAAAAAAAAAGCTTTCATTTTGATCATTTTATGAATCCTTTAAAAATGGACAAAAACTCCAACTTGGAAGTATGGATTTTCATCCAAAATAGTTAATGCAAGGAGTCTCACCAAAAAGCAATGCCAGCAATTCAGGCGTTGACGTGATTACACAAAAATGGCCAAATTACACTGTGGGTCTCAGTGACGCTCTACCATACAGACTGACTGACGTGACTAAGCCCCATCAGGACAAGAATCATGCCCACAGCATCTGTTAACGCCATGTGGCCTCAACACACAACAGGGGCATCCCTTAACCTGACTAAAGACACATTTTATAGTTCCAGAGGTGCAGCTAAGAGTAGGTTCCTAATCATAATCAGGGGCTGGGGGGCTACACAGGAAAAGGTAACACATCAATCCTTTGAAAACATAAATATTTGTTGAATTCAATTGGCATCCAAAATCAGACATCTCCTCGCTTGTCTTTAAAGGTATCTGCTCAACCTCTCCATTGGAAGTAATTATTTGTCTTTAAGTTGTCCTGAAATTACGAAGTTAAGGTTGTGCATGGTGGCTCATGCCTGTAATCCTCTCACTCTGGGAGGCCGAGGTGGGAGGATCGTTTGAGGTCAGGAGTTCAAGACCAGCCTGAGCAAGAACAAGACCCCATCTCTCCTAAAAATAGAAAAAAATCAGCCAGGTGTGGTGGTGAGCACCTGTAATCCCAGCTACTTGGGAGGCTGAGACAGGAGGATCGCTTGAGCCCAGGAGTTTGAGGTTGCTGTGAGCTAGGCTGACGCCACTACACTCTAGCCCAGGCAACAGAGCAAGACTCTGTCAAAAGAAAGAAAGAAAGAGAGAAAGAGAGAAAGAGAGAGAGAGAGAAAGAGAGAAAGAGAGAGAGAGAGAGAGAAAGGGAAGGAAGGAAGGAAGGAAGGAAGGAAGGAAGGAAGGAAGGAAGGAAGGAAGGAAGGGAGGAAGGGAGGAAGGGAGGAAGGGAGGAAGGGAGGAAGGAAGGAAGGAAGGAAGGAAGGAAGGAAGGAAGGAAGGAAGTTAAGTAATCAATAGCATGAGTTCTCGTCCATCATCACGTCCAGGATCATATTTGCTTAAAATCCCTGATAAGATGCAGTGGATGGTGACATCTACTCATGAGCTCTGAATTCCACTGTCAATTTAAATAATTCCCTCTGAGGACCAGCATGTGGCTATGTGAACGCACACCTCTAAAGAAGGAATGTGACTGGTAAAACCAGCAAAACATCACCTTGCCAGGACCCACAGCATTTTTCCCTTCACTTCTAGCGTGTGCAGATGTGTGCGTGCATGTGTACTTTCTACCTGCCACGGTTTCAAGCTAACTTATTGCCATTTCCCAGTAGATCGGGCTGTTTCTCACTTGCGATCATATTATAACTAAGGAGGATGTTACACTATTTAACAAACAAACCATAATAAAACCATGTAAATCCCAAGAATAGGGCCAGACACCACGGTGTTCCTCCAATACTTAACTGGGATTTGCTCCGCAGCTAAAGACAAGGCACCTAAGCCAGTTAAGTGGCTTGCCCGGGCTGCTCTGCACAAATGACATCATCACTTGGCTGTTCCAAAGCACCTCTTTGGCTCAAGCACGCCTGGCTTCTTTCCATGTAAACAGAGCCTGATGAATGCAGCAGCAGGACTGTGAATCACGTATTCCACCCTTGTATGGGAAGTCAGAATGTCACTTTTTCCTCGTTTTGAACACACAGCATTGAGATATTTAATGTGGCATCCATAGCAACGACATAGAAACCGCCTTTGGTGCCGTGCTGCCAGCTTCCCGGTGCATTCTGTGCGAGAGCAGCTGATGGATCACCCAGGGAAGCGCCCGCACCGCCACCCAAAGCCGCATTCACAGGTCTGACCATTATGGCCGGGTTCACAAGAACATTACGAGACTGCCCTTTGATGCGGAGACAACAGGCATAAAGAAAGGTCCTTGCCACCCAGGGGACAAATGGGATGCCACTCATTTGGTCACAGCTGTTCGGGATTGATCAGAGTCTGGGTGGGGGCCTGGTACACCTGGGGCACCTCTAATGCCACTGCCTCCAGCTGGCGACCCTGTCCAACATAACCGATCATTAAATCAAGCAAATCCAGGGAAGCTGAAAGTAAAATCTCTCCCCGAAGAAAGAAGAATGCCAGAGATGTCAATCTTTATAACCCTTCCACAAAAATAGTTCAACTGTTGTAAATAGTCTAGAAATGACTTGGCAGAATTCTTGGAAGAGTGAGCGCCGGGAACTATCACAGCGTCCTAGGGACATGCGGGCTTCACTGCAGCAGGTGAAATGCAGTTCTCCACCTGCCTGACACGGTCCACTGGAGGGTGTGGGTCGGCTATGCAGACTCAGTTGTTAGGCGATGAGTGTCCCTGATATATGAATTTCTGCTCTTGATGACTAACCGAGCAGCCTCTGAAAGTAGAACGTGGCAAGTGTTAAAATAATACACTGAAGCCAACCGACGGTTGTTTACTAGACTCAGTTGCCTCCTGCTTTGAAAAGTTAGGAAACCACAGAGCATTCAGAAGAGGGTTCCTTCTGCATCCCCTCAGCAGGACATCCAAAAAAGTAGATGTATTTGAACACTGTAGGTACGCATCGCATTTCATGAGATTTTTTTTCCAGAAAAGCATATTGCTTTCCATTTTGATAAGCCGGGAAAGGAAGTGGGGGTTTTACCTCCACTCTTAAGGTCAATGAAACTAAAACTACTCAAGGCAGTCCCAGGGAGGAAGCGAATTTCCACATCCACTCCAGTTTTAACGTCTTTCTAACGAGGGCCACGAAAAGTTAGACCTTGTATACAGAATACTAAAGGGTTTGCAAGCAAGTGTTCAGCAGGCAGCAAGTTATTTCCATTCTTTCAAAGGGCCTCAAGACTTTATACTTCTCAGTCAAGAGTACACAGGTGCACACACTCACGCTCACACTCACACACACTCCACGAGGAGGGTAGGACTAGGTCATTCAGAGGAAAGAATTAATTGATCTGATCAGAACATGAACCTCGAGTTCACAGGCTTCTAAATGATTCATAAAACAGACTTGGAAAACTAAGTTGCCAATCTAGCAAGATGTCATTTGCTTGGAAGTTGACGTATAAAGCAAGCTGCGGGCGACTGTCATCGCCACCGTACCCACTCGAGAGGTGCAGTGGCACCTCCTGGGGTCTACGGTGCTTGCGGGGGGCAGGGGGAATCTATAATCACACCCTCAGGGTTATCTGTGCTTCCTTGATCTTTTCAGGAGCGCTCAGGGCCCCAGGCTCTGCCTTAAAGATAAAGAGGCCACAAGACGCCCTAATCTTGCACAAGACCATGGAAATACCGGTACCCGCACTGTGTAAGACCTGCTGTCCCCGCCTCAGTGAGACACAATCAAGGCGATGTCACGGGTGCACCCGAGATGGTCTCCTCACCAAATTCCAAAATCAGAAACTGACCTCCAAGTGCAATGTGGGTTTTAAGATTTGATGCTGGCGGGAAGAATCTCTATGGCTCAGAGGCTAGGTGAGGAACGGTGAGGACGTCTGGCTTCCACTCCCACTGGCAGTGTTTAAGGAGCTGCTAAGGCGAAGCGGCAAAACGTGGACAGTAAGATTTTAACGCCCCTTGTTATTTTTTAGCTACAGATACTGGCTGTGCACTGTTACGACGACAGTATCATCATTCATCGATTTCACGAAAAAGAAATAAAAATGCCCCCCTTTTACTCTCAATATTTAAAGTCCTAGTCTTAAGTCAAACTTCCAAAAGGGAGCCAAGGACCAGAGCGCAATTTTGTTTCTTCTCATAGATATATTAAATACTTTCCTCGGGAAATAAAATGAAGGCCAATGAGAATACTTTCTACATTTTATTGTAAGCACTTTTGTCTTCTGCTTGTTCACTGAAACCATTGTATAATGTGGTTGGAGTTTTCAGAAATTAATACAGTCCCGGTGCTGACCTTTTTGGGGGATCAGTTTCCCCATCTGTAAAGCAGTTCGTTAATAGACTCTCTAACACCTTCTAAGTCAATAACTGTAAAGTTTTAGAAAATACTGTATTAGTTATATTTGGTTAGGCTGCATATAAGTTAATAAACAATAGTAGTTTTAACAAGACACAAACTTATTTTTCTCTCACATACAAGTCTGGAAATGGGCTGACAGCACTGGCTTCCCAGTCACTGATGTCCCAAGCTCCCTCTGTCTTGCTGTTCTGCTCATCTTTAACCACATGGCCTAAAATGGCTGCCAAGCAATAGCCATTGCATCTGCATTTCAGCCCGAAAGAATTAGCAGGGAAAAGAACAGTCTCCAACACTTTTTGCCAGGGCTTATTAACTAGAACTGAGACATATGGCTATACCAAGTTGCAACTGGTTGGTTATAGGCACACCAAAGCCGACCATTCTGAGTTGGAGAAATAAAGAGAAAACGTTTTGAAATAGGCAACTGCAGTGTCGGCAGTTTGTAGCATTCACATTCCACTTTCACTTACTACCACGTTATATAACCTTTCCAAGCCTCATTTTCCCTGTCTGTAAAATGGGTTAACAGTATCTACTTTATGGGTTGCTGCACTGTCGGAAGTAGGACAAGAACTCACTATTTGTCGGCCACATTTCTTACCGTCATTGTCATCGATGGTATCACATCAATGTTATCACCAATACAGAAAGATTCAGAAGGAGACTTGAAATTCCAGTCTACCCAAAGGCAAGATGGACGACTGCTCATGAGAGAGAAGCGTCTCTTTAACTGTGACTATCTGATGACGGAAGAATGATCCAAAATAAAAGCCTATTGGTACTGGGGTTGCAGAGACAGAGCCTCCTACACCAGCAGAGAAATTACGTTACAGGCAAAGAATAGGAAGTTTAAAAATCCTTCTTAGGTAAAGGTCTCACAGTGAGTGTTGCCCTGGGGGTGGGCGGAAGAGGGGCAGTCGCTATGATACTCTCTTGCTCTGTTTTCATCCACGTGGAAACCTCTAACCCACTGGAGTCTGTGGATTTCTAAATGTAACTCTGAGAAAATGGCAATCACACATTTTCAACCTGGATGAACTGGTTTCCGTATTAATCACGTCAAGCTAGTTAACGTGTAACCGTCCATCTCGACGGCAAACGATGCTAAAAGCGGTGGCATAGGAAATAATTCTACTCTGAACCTGGGGGGAAGCATTTCTGCCCAATGGGGAGGAAGAGGAAAGGTCTCTATTTACAGACAAGCCTATTCAATAACTTGATTTTTCACAGATGGATGTGTTCCTTCTTACGAGGAACTCAGTGGCTGCTCTCCCAGCTGCTCGGATGGAATGGCTTTTTGTGATGTTAAAAGTATGAGTCAGTGTTTTACTCACAATGGCCACATTTTCAAAACTAGTGCACAGCTTTGAAGGAGCAGCCAGGAACTGAATAGTCTGGCACCCAAACTTTCAAGACTGACCACCTTTGTAAGCTTACGGCTGATTATCTCAAGAACTTGGAGCTGGCATTTAAATATTTGAACGTGTAAGAAGCTTTGGAAGTGTTTGCTACCGGGTCCCTGAGCCACCTCTCTCCTCCCTCTCCACCCACCCAGACTCCCACCAACCTCCTACCCAGGCAAATTTCTACTTGTGAGTGGTCACAGAAAACTGAGTTTGACAAGAATGCTTGAAATGAGGAGGATGCTGAGTCATCACCAATGTCTGCAGTCCGGGGCTTTCGAATGTGTGGGGGTGGTGTGTGTGTGTGTGTGTGTGTGTGTGTGTGTGTGTGTTGTGTGTGTTGTGTGTGTGTGTGTTATGTGTGAGCAATCCCCACCCCTGAAGCTGCCTATCATGGGCAGTGACTCAGAGAGGCAAAGAGGGAAAACAGAGGCTTACCAGCTTGCTCTAAAGACATCTAAGTACTCTGTCCACATAATCAGCCCACAAACCACCCTCACCGCCCTTATCGGCAATCGAAGACACCTCCTCTTTGATCCCACCTGCAAGAATGTCCAGTGTCCTTATCATTCCTTCGTCTACTCCTATGGAGCAGCTACCTTACATCGGGTGTCAGGGCAGGGGATGGGATGCTCGTTCAGACGTGGTCCCTGCTGGGGGAGACAGATGTTAAGCAAATTATCACACGTGTAAGTGTATCGCTGCCACCGTGACAAAACAAAGCAGAGGGAGATGTTGCTATGGAAACCTAAAAAGAAGGCTGAGCAGGGTGGATGACGCTTCCCCTACGGATGTGATGCTCACCTGAAGGATGAGCAGGAGGGAAATGAGGAAGAAAGGAAGGTGATTTCCGGCATAGAGAAGACCACTTTGCCGGCCCCAAGGCTGGAGTGTGATGCGAGAATGAGGCGCAGAGAAGAGGAGCAAAGAGATGGGAGATGAACTCGGAGCGGCGGGTGTAGACCACGCCGGGCACCATGGGAAAGGTCAACGTCAAGAACTGTGACCTTTACAAAAGGGCAACGGGAAACCCTTGAATGTTTTAAACAAAGAGGTAGCCTGATCAGAGCTGCATTTGGCGAAGATTGTTCTGGCTCTAAGACGGAAAAGAATAAGGAGGAGAGGGTAAGGTGCAGCATGGGTGCGATGCATTCGCTGTAGGAAGCCGTGGGGACGTCTTCGCTGCTTTGCGTGTGCCCTGATCCACTTATTCGTTCTATGTGCTTTCACTGAGCACTTCCTGTGTGCCAGACACTGCACTAGGCCGGTGCACAAAAGCAAGCACCACTTTAACCTGATGGAGTTTAATTTTTAAAAAATGCTCCATTTATCCCAATTCTGCAGAGACTAAATTATCGGGACAGAAAAAAAAAAAGTTGGGTGGGTTTCCCAGATCCAAATCCTTTCATGACGATGATGCTTATAGGCAAAGGGTAATTTCAGGTGACTTAAATAGGAAAAAGTAAAGGTAAAATTCCAGGCAGGTACCCTGACTATGCCACTAATATCCTGCATTTTCCTCCAAGAGATAAACCTCAGGTGATGAAATTAAGAGAAGTGACCCTAAAACTTTTGAATCCTTCGAGGCATCAGAGCCTTGGACCACTGTCCCTGTGTATTCACACTTGCCAAAACCCAATCATCACTTCCCTGGTGTATTATCCTTCCAGCCCAGAGATTTCAAAAATGCATAATGTTTTATGAAAGTAGTACACACACATTGTTTCGTAAGTTAGATATTACTATCAAACCTAGAAAAATAAACATCAGTCCTTGCCGTAACCATTCAATGGGTGAGATCTACTCCCGGGAGCTAACTGCTTAAGGATTTGTACTTCTTTTGCTATCATTTCTGCTATTTATCTTTACTTTCCTAATAACATATTGTTATTTCCTGATTTTTCTCTTTTTAGTCATCTGTTTTGACTTCCTATGTGTCCATCCCATTTGCCCTGCCCTGTCCTTTCATTAAAGTCACATTATCATTTTGGCTAAATCAGAATTTGGTGTTTACCTTATCCTACGTATGTAAGAATTTCCCATGCTGAGCTGTATGATGGATGGACTACCCTTTCATTTCCTTTTTTATTTAAGTTTTCATTTTTCCTGGGGTGAATGATTGCCTTGTTTTTCAACTGCTTAGTTCTGTATGAACGCATCACGACTTCAAACCTAAACCTTCCTGGAGAATCCCAACATTTCTCACATAATCTCCAAACAGATCTGATGGTCTACGCGAGTTTCCCTTTCTCTTCGACCTTCCTCCTGGGGCCCTGGGCCTTCCTGACCGGATCTGGCGCTGGTTCTTGTGGCCTCTCCGTGGCGCCTGCCAGCCTTTCCCTTCCCCTCTCTCTGGGGCCACTCAGTCCCTCTTTCCTGGTCCCCAGGTTATCTTGGTGTCTTTACCTTGCTTGGCAGAGGACCTCTTCCCATAGCTCCATGGGAGTAACTGTTTTGGGAACATGCCTGTCTGCAAAACATCTCTGTGTAATTTGCACATCACAATTTGCCATGTGCAAGGTCCCCTCCCCTTCAACACCTCATTCCATCCTCCCTGGAGCATCATGAAACAGTACCACCCAGTCTCACCTGCCATGAGAGGTGAAGTGACTTGCCCAAGGCCCCACAGATCCTTACAAGACGTGTGGATAAGTTGTCTCTGCCACTACCTCTGCGACCGCTCAAAGAAACTCACAAGGCAGGAGAGCATCTGCTCATGGAGCAGATGAACTTAATAAACTCATAAATACATTATCTAGTTCTTCACAGGACCTTCAGCAATCTGAGTGTGTTATGAAGCATCGGATCTTATAAACTTAAAAATATTCATGGTCTAACAGTCTCAAAGCAAAATTGTTTCAGAAAAGGCAGTTCTGAGCAAACTAAGAAACGATCAGTAAGTAGATGCCAGCTACGCCAACCCTGGTCCCTCTCCGCCCTCCGCATCTCGCTTCTGTCCTACTGCCTCGGATCGCTCGCCTCGGAACCAATGCTTCGGTTTAGAATGGCTTTAAAGCAGGTGTCCTGCGTGAAGGTACCAAGGGGCAGAAATGCCAGAGTCCTGAAAGGATGAACAGATGGCACCCCGTCTCCCCCGACTCCCACTCCGTGGTGAAGACTCCTGGCAACGAAAAGTCCGCTGCCAAAATGGGAGCAACATCATTGCTCATTCCTCCGACAACAACAGCGAGATCCCCACTCACTGTGCGTTTGCTCGCGCCCTGGTTACAGGAATCTCCACAACCGTCTCCTTTGCAAAGTGGCAAATACCTTCCCTAACTCAGACTAGCTGCCCGTCGACACCAGCATTTTTACTCATCTAACCTTCTACACGGGGTGGAAATTGACAACTCAGTTGTAGCTCACAGGATAAGCCCTCTCTCCCGCCCACTTCAGGTAACAATCACAGTCATAGACTCCCAGAGCCTGGAAGGACCTTGGCCATCACCTCCGCACACGAGGGACCCAGGGACCAGAGGGGTGTGAGACTCGCCCAGGGCCACACACCTGCAGAGGGGCAGCGTCAGGACCAGAGCTCGCTCTTTGAGTCATTGGTTGTTTCAATGGCTTCTTCTTATATAAAACGTTTTAAAATGGCAATAAAATAACATTTTGGTAAAAATGAGTGAGTACAGCCTAGATGTGCCATCGGAGAGTCAGGCTATCACGGAACAATCTGGAGAGCTGCATACCCTGTCGATGCAGTCAGCATTCTCCCTTCTAATGTCCTCTGTCCCCTCAGGCTCTGTGTGACAGTGCCAGCATGGGACGTGGCGCATGCAGTGGGCGCCTCACAGAGTCCGTCTATACCTCTACGGCCACCGTCTCCCGCCGGCATCTCCCTGGTCCTCCCTCCACAGTACCCCCCCACCTGGGGGAAAGAAAAGCCAATCTAATGGCTGTTTTGATTTTTTCTTTAAAGAGCTCTTTGAGTTTCCCAAATCATCCCTCTCCGCTCTTCCTCTCGCCCTGCCTGTGTTGACTCTGCCCCTGTTTGCTGGTAGACTATGACACTCCTTTTCTATGCGACGCCAGCACAGCCACTTGCAAACACCGTTTTGGTTTACATAAAGAAAGTGCCAGATAGTTTGTGGGTGGGACGTCGGGAGCACACTGCAGGCACCTGCTAACGCCCGCATCAGAGGCAATTCGCCTCCGGGTTAAGGGGAGCGGTGCCGCGGACCCCATCGCGGAACCAGAGGAGGCACGTGCGACGTGGCTGTCTCGCAATCTCCCCGGGTCTGACACTGAACCTCGTGGCTCCTCTAGACAGCAGGCCCAAGACCCTTCGAGGGATGTCGCCACAGCTACAGTTTCTGCAAATACCAAATAAATGACGATTGAAGTGCATGTCAAGCTCTACCACCAAAACAAAAGTGTTGGTGTGTAGCCGTATTATTACACTTTTTTTTTTTTTTGTCTATTCAAATGTCGATCGCGTGTTTTGCAATGAGTTTTCTGGAATATGATTTATTTAACCTTTGCAATGAAAAGAAACCATAACTCAAGACGAGACGCAAATGATGCCTGTGCCAGGATGACTCTCCTTAAACTGGTTATTTCTTTTTAACTCACAAAAGCACAAAGGATCCAGAGTCTCTGATAATGAACACAATATATGATTGTCGTAAAAAGTTCACTCTCCTTTCAATTTCAATTTACCTCACTATAAATCAGCGATCCACTTAATCAAATATTCTTCCACTTTAATTGTTTTATCTGGCTTTTATGCTAAATCTCACTGAGTTACTGCTGGCACCAGTCTTCACATTATAGAAAAAATGTCAGTGGTCGGCCCATAATTAGTCTAAAACTCAAACACTGGTTCTGAACATTAACCAGATTGGAGAGAGCCCTCCCAATGTCACTGAACCAGCGTGACAAATCCACATCAGAAAGTACAGCCGGATCAGTCATGCCAGCCATCCGTCTGCTGTCAAAATGTGGAGCGTGGGCCCCCCGCTTTCAAACTAACTGGAATTTTTTTTTTTTTCATAAAGGTCTCTCATTATTATCTTACAGGGCATTAAAACTCTATTTGGTTGTCTCCTAAAGTCTCCGGCCTGAAACTGCCCGTTTACGAATTGCAGATGCTTGCCTGAACTCGCCCGCAGTTCCCATGAGAAAACGTGTCAGCACAATGCACCGTGGAAGGCCACAGTCACACTGCAGTGTTTGTGACGAAGGGCACTTCCTGGGTATTGTAAAAGACAAGAGACTGTCCCTGGTGGGTAATCCGGTTCTACAAACAAGGAAGGAAAAAAAAATGAATTCCATGTTATTGATTGATAAACACCTTTCTGACAAGGTCTGTGGAGACAGATGAGCTGTTCATTCAACGCTCAGAGCGGGGGCCCGGCCAAATGCTATCTGGACACGTGTTACTTGAATGTAAGCCTTGACCTTCAAACAAATACCCAATATAATTTTTTAAGATAAAAATTCTAACTATCTTTTTAAATAAGGCAAAAATGAGGACATATCCAAACCAGTCCATGGGCTTTACCTGATAAACGTAATTACTTCCAAAGCAAAGAAGCCCCCTGGAGTTCTACACACCTGTTTTGAATTTCATACACAAGCCGTGGAAGGTAATCTTGGGTATTGGGAGAACAGCAAAGCCACGTGCTACTTGCAAATCTTTCTTGGAGACATCTATATTTTAATATTTACATAAGTCTCAACTTGTTTCATTAAAGACTTAAGCCAATCACAAAATTAAAACTTTTTCTACTTGAACCATATAGCTCAAAAGCAAGATATTTTTCCATATTAAGCAAAAGCTAAATAATTTTTCTTAATATCTGATTAAGAAAAATAGCTTAAACCCACCCAGGAAAAGTAAACTTTATTTCAGTCACAGATCCAAGTATTAAGTAGTGTCAAATGATATTTTCTAAAGGCATTTTTTTATGATTTTTAAAACTATGGAATCTGAATTCTAAGATATCAGAAATGTTTAGAAAGAACTTTGAAGAATCATGAAAAACTTATTTACCAACAGACCTCATTGATGCAACTGTTTAGAAAGTATTATGATATCTTATGATGGTAATTATTTTTATTTTCATACTTATCACATCGGACAAGGATGGAGAAATAATATGTATTAAATACATAGATAGAATTATCACAACAGAGTGAATCTAGGGGGAAAAAAGACATGAAAAACATCCCATTAAAGAAAAAGCCTTTTATACGGGACATTATTCACATTTCTGCAAATGGAATTTTCTGATTAACTGCCATATATTATATTATTTGAATAACTTTAGGAAAGATTAATTCCCAAGCTCTGTCCCCAGCAATATTTTTCCCTGGCTGAAATTGGGCTTTAAAACAAAACGTCAGCAGGGCAAGCCGACAATTCAAGTTACAGGTTCAGAAACTTCGAGAGCAGGCAGTTAAAAGTGATTTAAGAAAGGCAAAATCATTCTTTCACAAATGTGTATGTTAAACTTGTAAATTGATATATCAAAACCACAACCGGAATATAGCAATTTGTCTCTCTTTGCCTGCCGTGGTGTATTCCACAGCTGCCTGCCAGATAATATACTGATTGTAACTTTCCTAATTTACAGAGCCTTTAAGTCTAATCTCCTGGGCCAGCCTAAAGGGCTTCTCCATCCATTGAAATGCCAGAATAATTGAAATTGTCTTCTGCAGACAGTCAGGCAATAATGAATATTTTCCCTGCTGATTGCATGCCAAGGTTACACATAAGTACTGCAAACAGAAGTGATCCCCACAGCAAGCCTCCCAGGGGACGGGCAGCCGCTAACCTTTGGCATGCGGCACAATACCTACGGCTTCCCTTTCTCACGGGCTCCTGAAGCCACTGACGCCCACCAAGCTTCTGGACACCAAGGGGCAGCACAGTTGCCGAGTGAACAATGATCCCATCGGCTTCCCTGACTCTCCAGAGGCAGCTTAGAGGCTGGGAAAAGTTGTGGTTATGGATTTTCCAATGGGGACAGCAGGCCGGATGAACAGAGGAGGCTGCTACTGGGATCAAGAGGAAATTCACAAGGCGTTAATCAAGAGAAACCCAGCATCCAGGGGGCATGAGAAGACGCTGGCTTGTCAGCCCTGGGCAGCATTTCCCATACCTTTGAATGGTTTTCCTGAATGCGGGAGTTGTTTACTGACTCCCTGCGCCGCTAGAATCTGTGCTGCTTCACTGGAGTCTTAATGATGTGCTGATTGAAATCAAAGCGTTTGGTGGCCAGAGCGAGTCAGGAATATCTTTGAAAAATCTAAAGGCTAGTTTAACCTTCATCTACGGAAAGGTTAAAGTGTAAAATGCCAAGAGATTTTGAATAGGTCTTTAATTTAAGGGACTAATCTTAGCTCATGGTTACTCCCATGATATACTTTAGAGGAGGAAATCTGAGGATGAGAAAGGAATTATCCTAAAACAATATGGATTGAGACCACATAGCAAAAGGTATACATTAAAAAGGAGGCATTGTAAGTTACATGGGGGAAAAGAGTGTAACATTTGTTGCTTACATGATACCTGAATTGCAATATCTGAATTAGTAAATAATTATGCACCAAATATAGGGAATACATATTAGTTCTCTATTGCTGCTTAATAAATTACCCCAAATTTAGCAGTCAGGAACATTTATTATCTTGCACAATATCCTGGGTCAGGAATTCAGGCGCATCTTAGCTCAGATTTTCTAACAAGGTTGCTGTCAAGCTACTGCAGTGTTGGGGCTCAGAAAACAATACCCCAAAATATGGCACTTTGTTTGTCATGCTGAGTACTTTGAACTAAAGGAGACTGGAAGGTCTCAGAAGCAAAGTCTCTCTCCGACCCTTCTCCTGCCCTCCTGTCGTCTTCCACCCACTCCCCCAAAGCAAATCACAGAAACCAGAATTCCTCTTCCCCAAGGCAGGTCACAGAAACTACAACCCCTCTTCCCCAAAGTCAGCCCTAAAACCTAGAAATATGACTCTAAACTTCCCCTGCCTTGCTGTGCAGGAGCTAGCTATAAAGAAATTCTCTGCCCTACCTTGTCTGCTAGTAGGTCATAAGACCCTCATTCCAGAGGGGTCCTGCTCTATACTCGAAAGAAAGGAATGTTGCCCACAGAGGCCAAGAAGAGTCTGAGCAGACAGGCCTTGCTGGGTAACCCCCCACCTCAGTCAACTCCATTAGATCGAACCCTTTTTGTCCACTCAGATTTCTACATGACTGTCCGTTCTTCATGGAAGCTAAGCATAAAAACAGTTTTCCCTGGGTCTTTGGGTCTTTATTTCTGAAGATTCCATGTCACATAAAACTTTGACTAACTGAATTTGTTATGCATTTCTCCTGCTAGCCTGTCGCTTGTGACAGGATGGGCAAGGGAAGGTACTGCACCACTCCGCCCCAACAGCGCTCATCTGAAGGTTGCACTGGGCCAGGAGCATGCACCTCCACGGCGGCTCCCTCACGGCCTGGCCAATTCCTGCTGGCTGTTTGTTAGCAGAAGGGCTCAGTTTCTTGTGATGAGGATCTCTTCACAGGGCAGCTGCCTTTACCCAGAGAAGAGGTCCAGGGGAGAGCGAGGCAGGAGCCACCATAGCCCCGGAAGTCACATGTTGACACTTCCACAGTAGCCTTCAGGCCACGCCAGTCAGCCCCATCTAATGTGGGAGGGGACCACATAGCAACAGGAACACCAGGAATCGCCACCTTGGCCACTGCACAGGGGCACTATCCAGTTACACGGATCGTCCCTTCTCTTGGGCTCACAGGTCCCACACTGTGGCTTTCATTCCCCTCGTAGCCCACATGTGTTTTCTGCCCCAGGTGAGGAATGGGATAGGCATCATTAAGTACGGTTCATTCTTTCCCCGTTCCAAAGCCCAGAGTGGTCTTCTCGCTGCACCCCCAGCTGCAAATCCAGCCGGCCTGCCTCCTCACTCCCCCCTGCCCGTCCCCATGTCAGCCCGACCAGAGCCCAGACCCCACGAAAATGTATCAGAGTGCACACAAAAGAGAAAGAAGGAGGGAAGGAAGGTAGGGAGGGAGAAAGAGAGAAAGGGAGGGGGAAAGAGAGAGAGAGAGATAGAAAGAGAGCGAGAGAGGGAGGGAGGGAGGAAGGAAGGCAGGAAGGAAGGAAGGCAGGCTTAAAACACACTGGAAATGATACCGGGACTCGGTTACACAGATGATAGCCATGCTGAGAAACAGAAGAATGTGAGGCACCTGCTCCCAGCTTTAGGTTGAAGAACAAGGGAGGAGCAATGTGGTAGGGGTGGGGGTGACCCCACAGAAGCTGGAGCCCAAGTGGGGGTATCTACGGGTGGGAGCAGAAACCATGAAGACCACAGCTGGAGAGAAAGGGGAAGAGAAATTTCCAGCACCTCCCTCCTTCCCGCTCTCCAGCCCCTGCCAAGCCCCGTGATGAGACCCAGCTGGAGGCCAGCCCCAGGGCAGCCTGCTAGTCAGCACCCGCGCCGCTCAGGGCAGAGCAGGGTGCAGGCGGGAGCCCGCAGACCAAGGCCGACACATGATGCCTTGCACATCATGCTAACTTGCACTTTTTCCACTTAACCTTTGCGTAAACATTTTTGCGTCCTGCATAGTTTCCACGATCACTATTTAAGTCGGTATGCATCATCCTGCCGGGCCTAGCTGACTTAACCATTTCCATGGATGCGCACCTTTAAGTTTTTCCATTTCTTCATCATCGTGCTCATTTTCAAGCTCAACTAGTATCTTTATCGTTTAGCTTTTTTCATCTCAGGTATGTTCTTCAGGTAAATTCCCAGAAGTGATCACTATGGGATTAAGGGATTTCAGCATTTTTATGCCAACTGTTACACATTTGGGGGCATCTGCTTTTAAACCAGGTATTCTGACCCAATGGCTGAATGTGCCCCCTTCTACTAACAGAACAAAATGAAGGCCCAAAGGCTGGGACATAGGGTTCAAGCCCACATTTCTAAAGACAAATAAGAGAACTTCCAGCACTTTTATAAAATCTATATTTTGATAATTGTACCAACAGCAGTAGCAAAATCTTTCCTGAGAGCTGTGAGATCCCGGAGGAAGGCTGTGATTAACTTTGCAAAGGATGGCTGACTTCTCTCGGATATGACTAGAATAATTTTTGGTTGAGTGTTTGTCTTAAAGGAAAATGAAACCTCATCCTTCTTTCTTGCAAACAACAGAGAGCCTGAGGCCTTTCTAGCAGTAAATGTCCCATTCTTGACTGTGAAATTAGGTAGACAGCTGGGAATACCCAAATCTGAAAAATAAAAAGTGTATAATAATACTGTCTCTGTCACCTCTCCTGTAAGACATTTTCATAATAACACCCAAGGTCCTGCCTATGTAAACTAGAGAGACTTTAAGAGATGTTCTGGCCAGGACCTTTGGGGGTGTGGCCCACCCATGAACTGTCACCCGTGGGCAACAAGGTGAGCACAAAAGGTGAGAACAAGTCTTTGCAAACTTTCCTAGCATTCAGACATTGCAGCAACCCTCTTATTGGACTTTACGTAAGTAATGTCTACAATGGATTGAGAGAAAAAGAATGCTTCACCAGGAATAGTTAGGGAAGTACTGTCTGTCTACCAAAGCCCACATTAGACAAGAACCTTGAATTTGCCTATGGCCATTGACTGGAGTTATTTTATATTTCAAAAATTCACAAAAGCATGTGGGTAACAATGAACGATGCACGCTAGAGTAACTGCTTATGACAGTAATCAATATTTTATGCAAGTGAAATCTGATATTTGATACTCCAAGACTACCATAAACATAAATATTGAATGATTTACCTTAAGTCATTAAGAAAAGTCATGCTCTTTAGCTAAAATGTGTATGTTGAGGAGTTGGCCACTATAAAGGGAACTGACATCAGCTGCTTGGTAACATGGGCTAAGCACCAAGTAAGCCCTGAATTTCCAGGACAGGGTCCTGGAGCTGGCCAACGGGGCAGATTTGATTGTTCCGAGAGGAGAAATGTGACTTTAGTGCAAAGTGACCAGATGTCTACAGAGACCATGGTCAGAGCTTTGTGTTCATAGGGTTTGCTTTGGCCAAGAACAGCAAGACTAGATTACACCACAATCAACAGCAAAGAGCAGACAGACACAGGTCACTCCACATGATGCTCTGATCTGTGTTTAAAATGGTTTTTGTTTTATACTGTCGGGGGTCAGAACACGATACCCCAAAGTAAGGTGACTTGGTATGCTGTGTGCTTTGAGCTGAAGGGCTCTCTCTGACCTTGTCCCTTTCCTTCCCCTACTCCCTTTTCTCCCCCAAGGCACCTCAGGGAAACTAGAATTCCTCTAGTAACTAGAACCCGTCTTTCCCAATGCCAGCCATAAAACCTACAATGTGACTCTAACCTTCCCCTGCCTTTCCATGTAGGAACTGGCCATAAACAAATTCCCCGACCTATGTGGTCTGAGGGTAGGTCACAAGACCCTCGTGCCAGAGGGCTCCTGGCCCATACCCAGGAGGAAGGAATGCTGCCCAGAGAGGCCGAGAAGAATCTGAGCAGACAGGCCCTGCTGGTCCCCCCGCCTCAGCCTGTGACATTAGATCATTCCCTTTTGTCCAGTCACATTTCTGCATGACTGTCCATTCTTTATGCAACTGAGGCCCAAAAATACACAGTTGTCCCTGTGTCTTTATTTCTGGAGGCTCCCGTGTCACATAAAACTTTGATTAAATAAATACATTTTGCTTTTCTCTAGTTAATCTGTCTTTGTCGAGTTTTTTTTCAGTCCCAGCCAGGAACCCTAGGAAGGGTGAAAAACACTTTTCCTCCCTGACGTCATCTACACCGGACAGGGAAATGGCGACCCAGGCACCGCTGGGAGATGTGGAGGTTTTTTCAGATCACACACAGAAACCAATCCTCACAAGCTCCTCTAAACCGAAGTCGCTCACATCCTACATTTGGCGTAATGCAGATGAGTAAAAGCACAGCCCTGGTTGTAAGTCAGACCTGGGTTTAAGTTCCAGCTGCACCATTTACGAGCTGGGGACCTTGGACAAACACTTCACTTTTCTATGCCTCAGTTTCCTCATCTGTAAGACAAGGCTAACAACAGTATAGAGAACCCCGATTACAGGAGCAGCAGAAGGATTATACAAACTAGCACACTGCCTGGGCTGGAACAAGTGCTCAATGCACGTTAAATGGTTGTGACATCGCAGATCTCCGCCTCAGACTGCTGCCCTTCTCATCAGTCAGGACTGACTGTCCCCACCAGGGCTTCGCCACATGCTCTGAGAGTGAGGGGCTTTGGGGAATCACTAGGAAATTAGGAGGCATACTTCCTGCTTTTGAGGTATTTGTAACATAGTCAGGGAGTGACCGAATTATAAATAGTAAACCGAACACACTAGCTCACAGCAGAGTGCAGGCGCTATCGACAAAACCAAAAAGGGAAAGTGAGAGAGAAATTTTAAAACCTACCAATGAAGAATCACAACCTAACGGAGCAGAGATGTAGATGTCGAAGGTGGAAGCAGTGACACTGTCCAAGAACAAGGAAGAAAGCATCAAAAAGTAAAGCGGTTTGGTAAGCTGGGGTCTCAGGATTGCGGGTCATGATTCCTTTTTAGGTTTCCATTAATGCTGCTACAACAGGAAAGCTGGGTTGGTGCAGTGGATGGAAGCATGAGCTCTGATGCCAGATGGCTGCGGTTTGAATCCCAGCTTCTTCATGCCCAGCTGCAGGATCTCGAGCATGTCGCTTAGAATTTCAGTGCTCCTACATCCTGATCTGTGAAATGGGGGTGACAACGGCCCTACTTCATATAGCTGTTGGGAGGATTAAACAGATTAATATATGTAAAACACTGAAACCATACCCAACCAAGGTTAACTATTATATGTGCATAAAACTTTCAAATAATCAGAGGGAAGATAGAAGCTAATAAGGAAGGTATTAAAATCTAATATGTGGGGGGAAAAATTAAAGGAAAATTATCTAATTCTTTATCCAACCAAGCAGCCACTTGGGAATTATTTTTGTTCATCTTTAATGAATACTATCTATCTAATAATGCTTCCTGAGTTACAGAAAGTCCTTCATACATACTCTTAATTCTCTCAATTAATACTAAGTGGTAATACATATGTTCATATCTCAAATACTCAGAAAGAACTGTCTGCAGTTGTAGTGGCATTAGGATAATAAATCCGTTCCTTCTAGTCCCTTGAAGGCGCTCGCATTCTACCCACTTGCAAAACCAAACCACACACGAACACATGCGCACACACGCATGCAGCATGCACACTGCCTCCAGCACACTAAAAACGCATCTCCTGGGGAGACCCTTCCCCAACTCCCAAAGACAGGTGCTTCTCCTACATGCTCAGAGCAGCCCCTGTTTATTTCACTCTCTCCCCAAGGAAATACTGCGTCTTATTCCCAGGGATCTCCCATAACCTAGAACTATGACACGCAGTTGACCCTCAATGTTTATTTATGGAACAGATGGATGACTGAATGAAAAAGGTAACTCTTGTCAGTGGCTTGGTTTAACACAGAAGCGTCCCAGCAAGCGAAAGGACTGTGGACACCCAGTCAGATGACTTTGCAGATTGCTAGTTTACCAGACCTATTTTTCTCAACCAGTCAAGAAATGTATTACATTTCCACTACACTTTTAGATCAATAATTTCACATTAATGCTACTAACATTTTTGCACTGAAGATCCAATTTAAAATTATTTTTTACCATACATTCTAAATCTCTTGATAAGTAGATGACAAAAGAACACTTATCATGTAGATCTTCCTGATAGGAAAGAGAGCAGACTCTCAGGGAAAGCCTACAGCTTTAGAAGGGCCACTATTTTGCATTTTTTCTAATCGTGTGGAGCAGGCGTCCTTATTCTGAAAGTTTCCAGATTAAAAGCTAATTTGCTTTACACCAACCCGATGCAGAGCCTGTCTCTTGCTTGGGCTTTGTTGTTCAGCCGGGTAAAGTGTAATTTTCTGACTCTTCCCAACTCCTCAGTTTGAGACAATAATCCACTCTGTCTCCTCTTAATTAAAGCAAATAGCCCCAGCTCACAATAGTACTTCACAAGGCCCTGGCCGGCTCATTCCCTCCGTGCAAGGAGCTAATTGATTTCCAAATGATAATGCTGTTTACATTAGAAAGCCAAGCCCCTTGTATTTAGTCCTTAGCTGCTCATCTTAAACCTTCCCAGTCTCATGAATATCAAATGGCCGAAATACCTCCATTGCAGTCTGTGCCCCTTAAGGGGTCAAAACTCAGTCTCAACATATTTAACTCACTGGGTGACTTCTGATTTACACACTCAGCTCTCCCATTCCTGTTTCATCCAAATGAGGAGGCTTCCTTGGAATTTTGAAGGAATTGCCTTTGCTACTTTGTAAACTCATTATCTTACAGTAAAGGCCCCCAAGGAGACACTGGGGCAATGGGTGGGGTCTGGATTTTTAAGGATCATTTTTAGCATATGACAGTTTATGGGAGGAAGCTGTGAAGATGGAGAGAAGCAGATAAGCCCCAAGACAGATGAAAAACAGTTCACAGCAATGGGAGTTAAGACGGTGCACACCAGCACGTGTTTGAAATAATTTGCCTGTACGGTACACACACATCCATCTAAAGGACTGATTTCTCTGTCCTTGTTTGAAAGTCACAGGAACAGTGCCTCATAGTACACCTTCTGTATTTCCGTGATTGCTAACAAGTTTTTCTAGCATCTTGGGTTTCAATTAAGTCAGTAGGTGTCTCAAATGTCCCTGCTTAGAAGTTCAAACAATAGCCCAAACAAATCACGGTTATTATTGATCATTTTCCTGGCCTTCCGCAGAACTGTGCTCAAATATTGAAATTCACTTTTCATCACAACGTTTAAACAACGAGGTTCAGGCAGGACTCTCAGTGACCGAGATGGGTATTTGTCATGCAAGAGAGGAGCAGGAATTTCATTTTCCTGAAACTGAGTGTTGTTTTTAAAGAAACTATGTTCTTGATCACAGCAAATTGCTCAAGCAACCCAAGGGAGAATGAGGGGGTCGGGCAACGCTTCAATATAATCACTTTCTAAGTAATTAAAGCAGTAACTAATTTCTCACATAATTAAAAAAAAGTTTGTTCATCGGCACACACATCCATCCTGATGCCATATTTAGCAAATACTTTCATTTTTTAAAAATATCGCTTCTAATGCACCAGACTCTCTCCTATCAAGAGAGGCATGGCTGCAATTTATGGAAGACGCCCCTTCCTTTTGGTTCCCAGCTCACCCTCCATTCTCTCTTGGAGTCACTGCATCTCAGCCATCCTAAAGCAGCTCCCCTTTGAGTCATTCTTTTGTACCCACAATGCTGTTGCACTAGTCCTCAAAGCCTGTCACCTTGATACATTTTTAGATAGTTTGGGGGACTAATGCAAAAACTAGTACAATGTGTTTATTAGCTCATCAAGGATGATGTTTTACAGATTAGGGAGTATTAAATCTTACCCAGATTAACTCATGTATCCAAGGTTCATAGCAGAGCAAGGACAACGATCCTTAAATCCTAAAATAGCACATTTTCTGTATTCTATCCTTACAGTTTTTTAAACACTTCAGGAAAAGACAACTCTCATCCTCCCTTTTTTAGAACCCATCTAGCACCCTGTAAGCCTTAAAACCAAACAAATATTTCAAACTGTAAGGTTCTTGAGAACTCCTTATCTTAGGGGCAAGAGTATATGATCCATGACTCTGCAGGTAAAATCCAACACTAAGAGCTCCGAAGGGTTCTAAATTCCCTGTCACAGAATTCTGCATCTTCAGATATTGTTTTAATAAATGAGTCATTGGCTAGAGCGTGAAATGTTTTGTTTTGTTCTTTTCCATTAGGAAGATTGTTCATTTTAATTATGTTCTTTAACAAGACTGGCCACGTGGGTGTTAACAGCACGTGTCCCAGTGTGTCCAGGGCTGAAGACAATACGTGAGAGACACGGCCCCTACTCTCAAAGAGTGCACGGGAGAGAACAGAGATACTGAGGGATTTGCACGGCATCCTGGAAATCAAAGGGTTTCGCATTGAATCCTTTGTCTCTGGTGGGCAAAACTGACAGTCACCTTGCAGAACAGAAATCTGTCCCTGGCCATTGGGACTGGCATTCAGTTCCTACTTAAATGGAGAGGCAAGGTTGGTCGGAGCCCTGAGTGATACATCCAAATGCCCCCTAATGTGGCAGGAGCAGAGAAGGAAGGAAAGCAGCGGTGAGGAGAAAGAAGGCTGAGCTAAAACCCACAGCACGACGCATTAGCAAGGAGACACCTGCACAGAATGTAAACATCGGTGTTGATGCTTTAAGAGCCTAAGAAAGTAAAAAGCAATTTTCATAAACTCTCAAATATAGCTTTAAATAATATAAAGCTTAAACAATCTCTTACAAAGGAAAGTCTCCTTTGAAAGGATTCCAGAAAACCATGAAATACCGTTGATAAGGCTGTGCCAATTTGCAAAGCCTGCCACAATCTGCGGCTCACGTGTTCGCCCCGTCTTTTCTTCTTTCTTTCCAAAAAAAAAAAAAAAAAAAATTTTTCACTGAGCTTTGTTAGTCCGATGATGACAACAGCAACAACAACAACAGAAAGTGTTTTCTAAAGCTGGAAGCTCTTTTCCCCCCACAACAAGGCAGCGGGGTGGTTGAAGCATTTGATTCATTGGTGGCAATAATGTCAAAACAGCATTTGCAAAGCCAGAGAAAAGATTTTGGATGGAAAGCTGGGGTGGGGATGTGTAAGCTAACTCCCACAAAGTCTCTCCCCTTATCAGCCATTGTGTTCAGGATTAATTATAGGGTTTGCTCGAATCTCACACTTCCCTAGAATGTTTACCTACCAAGACAAAGTAGGCTGATCAGCTCTTTTCAACCAGAGTCAACTTCTAACTTAGTGGAGAGTCTTAACTTTCTTAATGTTTCGCTTCCTGGTTGTTTAGGTATTTTTCCTTCTCCGTGTTGACCAATTATTTTCAATTAGACTGATAATTGCATTGTGTAGTTGAAAGGCCCAATTAATATCTCTAAAGCAACAATGTTAAGTAGTATTTAGTGGAAATTTTATATTTGGCTGTCAAGAAATAATCACGGCTTCCATTCAGGCAGCGCCTTTCATCCTGACGGATACCTGAGCGCTATTATGCATTTCATATGCTCCATTACTAATTACAGGTCAGCATCTTGTCACCCCAGCACAACAGCCTCCTGTTGGAGGGGAAGAACAATAGACTAACTCAGCAGCATTTAGAAACAATTTTTGAAGTCTCTTGTACAATTGGAACAGTGAAGGGAGTTGAGCCAACAGCAGGGAATTGGCCTGGGGATTCCTGAAAGCTGGTCCCCCCTCCGCCCCACCACCCCTGAGAGTGTCTGCTCCGCAGAAGGGAGGTACAGCCAGCTGCATAAAGGACGTACATGGGAACAGTGAACCTCCTTTTCAGGGACAGAGAAGGGCGATCCCACGATACCACGGCACAACTGTGACTATCTGCTTTCCAACAACTCAGACAAATTCATCACAGCAAATCAGCACCAGCCAACCTCAGAAGAGCCATCCATCACTGTGAGGTATTCATGTCAGCATCACTCAGCGACGCTCAGCTGACTGGCTTCCGCATTACCTGGGATGCCAACCGCGTGCACAAGGAAAGGGAAGTCTTGAGAGCCGCCTGGACAGATCTGAGGAGGTGTTTTACACGATGGGGAGGTGGAGGTGGGAATGTGGGCACAGAATACTCCCAACCCGCCCCTAGTGACCCGTCCTCCACTAGATCCAAAGGTTGAAATGTAACGTGGGTCTTACAGATGGTAATATTCCCACGGAGAAGACTCGTGGGCGATATTCAGGGGCCAGCCCCTGAAATCTGAGGACCTGAGACTAGTCATTCAACGTATTCATGTCACAAACGCTTACTGAGTCCTGCTCCGGGACGGGTGCTGACTCGGGCCATGGGGAGAGCAAAGGAAACAGAGCAAACAGAGATCCTCGCTGTCAGATATAAAAAGGCAAACAAGGCTGAGGAAGGACAGAAAGAAATAAATGTTCTTCCACTTGAAAATCAGACACCGAGCTGTCACGCTGGGCTGGTCCTGTGCCGGGATGGAGGAAGAGTATAGACCCCAAGGAGAACTGGTCCCTCCGTTCCTGGAGGTCGGAGACAGGCTGATCGGAGGCACCCACAGCTCCTGTTTCGTTCAAACTGACTGACAGCAATGGAGGAAAAGCAGTGGGTACGGGGAGATCCTGGACCAGCAAGCAGAGCCCACAGACGATTCAGCGGGACTGTAGGACTGTGGGACCGAGACAGCGGGACTGTAGGAACGGCCAAAGGAATGTGGAACTGACCCAGAGCGAGGCAGAAATGGGCAAGCAGTACCTGAAGGGGAATTTTTTCAAGGAAAAAAACCCACATCTGCATAGGAAAGACTTCATAAAAGCTGTTGAGCAAGAACCCTGGGGAAGCTGTCACCACTCATTCTGGGCTCAGGTGACTGCTTCTACCTGGGGCCTGATTGGGACGGCAGGTGGGGGTGACAAGCACAGAATGACTGGGAACCCCAGGATCAGGCGGAAGGAGCCGGCTATCTGTCCAACCTGGGCATGTGACGCGGCGTCTTCGCCTGTGACCTTTCTGCTTCGTGAAACTGCTCCTAGAGCTGCTGCACAGATGTTTCTCCTGTGAAATTCAAGTACCTTACACAGCTGCCTGAGTTTCAGCTGTTGTGATGAAGACACACCACAGTGAAGTAAGAGGGTGGCCACCAAGAAAGGGTCTTTTTTTTTTTTTTAATCTCAGACTTTCGTGGGAGAAAGGGAAAAAAATTGCGTTCCTTCCCCAAAGCACCCAACTGTTAGAGGTGGGGTTGGAAGGAATGAGCCCGTTTCACCTACGCAGCAGAGAACAGAAGCTATGTCAACACTCCGTGAAGCCCCACAGCACACTCTCCACGGGCAGCGTAGCATACCCTCACCCCCTGGCACCCGTTAAGGCCAAGGTGTCCTGCAGCAGTGGTGGTGGCTGCACTGCCATCAGATTGCAGAAGGAAAGGGCCGCTGGTGCCCACAGCTTGCAGACACAAGCAGGAATCTCAAGCACAAAGATTCTATCTACTGCTTCCTATTTGGGGATAACACATTTTTCCTATTAATGATAGCATTGCTCCTCTCTAAGAACCTTTTACTTTCCTTACTGCCCATTAATGGTCCTTTTCAACATTTATGAGTTGAAAATTCTCCTTCCTACTCCCACTAACTGCATTCCTAAATTCCTTATTTATCTCTTACTGTACCTGGACAGACAGACCAAGCCAGACGTGGAATGACATGACAGGAAGCCTTGGCTGGAGGCCCAGCTCCCCTCTGGACAATCCTTTGGTCATATGACTTCAAGAGTGACATTTTTGCCTTTGTTTTTTTCAAGTAAGACGCTGGTGGAAGGGACCCTCTTCTTCGCATAAGAGTGGTTCAAACACTACGATGTCAAGGACATTGGACTCCAAAATCGATTGCAACATCCTTCCAAAGGTTCAGAATCCTAATACATATGATACCAGGGCTTCTCACGACATGCTTACAAAGTGCAGAAGAAACAGTCGTTATTGTTTTTATTTTTAAAATAGAAAAATTAGATTAAAAAATAGTGAGATATGTAGCCACAGGTAGGTCCGGGACTGGAACACCCTCGCCGTACGCCAAGCCCAAGGCCAACACAATGCAACGACAGTCACAGTGACGCACGGTGCTGAGTGCGTGACAGTGAGCATCTCATTCCGTCCTCAGCTCCCACAGGAAGCAGACTCTCCCACTAGCGCCACTGGCTGTCGCCGAAGAGGCTGAGCCCAGGAAGTTGGAGAGTCAGGATTCAGACCCGAGCTGCCCGGCCCCAGCATCCAATCTCTTCACTCGGGTGTTAGACAAGCATTGATTTAAACTATCAGGCACGGACGCAATCAAGCTTGGGTGATGGGTTTAAAAGAAAAAAACAAAGCGGTTCCCCCGTATTCTCATTCTCTGGAGAAAAATGACCCCGAGAAAGGCGGCAACTTCTAGAGGAAAGATGAGCAGGAAAGCTTTGTCAGAGAAGAGGAAGACTGAGCTAGGGACTGAGCTAGGATTCAAATGAATCCAGGGCAGGAGAAAGAGATAGGAAATAAGGAGAAAGCAGAATGTGAGGATGGGAGCTCTGGAGTTAGCCACAAAGCAGAGATACAGACCAGAGTTGGGGGGGTAGAGAGAAAGGTGGTTGGGGTGGACACAGTTGGTGTCACCACCAGGCCAGGAAGGCCACAGCATGCTTCCTCTTCCAGAAGCTTCCTTCAAGTTCACTTGCTCCAATCTTAACGCTTCTGCCAACTGGATCCTCATCTGGGCCAACGGACCCCCTGGCACATATTGTTCCCTGGTCAAATGCTACTGTGTCTGCCAGTATCTCACAGGCCACAGCTTTGGCCTCTGTCTCTGAATTTAAGGTTGACTCATTATTAGTGTAAAGCACCTACAGACTCTTCATTTTGAGTTCTGAATGCCCTTATCTCCTGACAATAACTTCCACATTCTCTCTGATCATTCCCCAGCCCCCATCTCCTTCTTCCTTTTTTTTTTCCTTGAAATTTCCCTCCTCATCTCAAAATGTATATTCCCTTGATAAGCTGTAACCTAAAACAGTCTCAAAATTCCAGTTTCTAAACAGATCAGTTGCTCAATGCTTACTGTGTCCTCCAAGGGTTGTGCTAAAGGCCATGCAGGAGGGCCCTGAGGCAAGGCAGGCGTCCTTGGGCAACTTAGTTGGGAGATAAAACAGAAAAGGTAACTCTGCAATTTTAGGAGAATTGCACATCTGAGCTTTCTAGCCCCTGCATGGCCACAGTTCATATCCTAATTGCCTCTACTCACCCCTTCCAATAGAACCCTTCTAAACATGGCATTAAATGCCCAAGAAACAGTCCATAGTCTAACACCCTCTACTTGCCCTGACTCCAGCCCCCAACCCTTACCCAGCCCTGCCCAGAAAGTCCTCAGAGATTCTGATTCATTTTGATTCTCCCCTTCTTCCTGCACTAACATATCTGAAATCTAAAGTGATCTTTACCTCAGTGCACATCTAGATCGAAAATCTTCCTCACGGAGAAATCTGCAGACTAATGAGGTAATATTGTTAAAGCAGTTGAAAATCCTTAAATTATATAATCCCTTGGGTTTTTTTTTTTAATCTCTTTAAATTACTGTAATTTTACGTTTCTCCTTAGTGCCTTGCATTACCCCGAATTTACAATGGAACGTCTCCTAAGTGGCCTACGCCGTGACGGTTTTCTCCATTTAAAACTCGCCATTGGTTTCCATGTTAAGTGAGGGTTGAAGGACCTTTTCTTCCTCCCTCAGAACAAGTTCCTAGAGAATGTTCTTCCCTATCTTCATGGAGTCTCAGTGACAGCTAAGTTAGTGACAAGCTGACGCATCAGCTCTCCAAAAAAATTTGTTTTTGTTGTTTTTCCAAACCGAACTGAAGACCACAGAGATTTTAGAAAACATTTTTTTCATCCTGGAGATTGTTTCAACAAATCTCTGCTGTCCTTTCTCGTCTTGGGCTTATCGGAGCTCAGTTGAGTAACGGGTGCAGGGACGCAGCAGGGGGAACGTCAGCTACGTGATCGGGAGAGTTCTAGGTGAGCTTTCACCTGAGAATCACCGAGGAGTTATTATCAGGGGTTTCAAGAAGCCCAGCGCATTCTCGCCCGGGGGCTGGGAGACAGAGTCTGGCTCCCCCAACCCAGAGCTGAACAAGGCACTTGATTTTCCAGGCCTTAACTTTCCATACTGATAAAAACGTGGAAGTCCATGATCAGTAAGATCTTTTCCAGCTCTAAAACAGTCTAACTTACGCGTGACGTTTACATAAATCAAAAGGTACGTAAATGAGACATAGGTAACTCGTTTCAGAGCTATTTTAGATCTCTCCAGGCAAGTCAAAAAATGTTGAGCTGCACCATGGAGCAATTTTTACATGATTCTTTTAAAAGTCAAAGTCACTAGATCATACACTGGGATGACGCTGTTTTTGACTAACCCAAAATAGGCTGAGGAATTAGGTTTGATGAGTTTTATGTGGATCAGAATATTTATAATACGATGCCAACACACACAACTTTGGAGTGAGAATCTGAAAAGCTCCAAATATAGAACCCTCAGTAACCCTGATAAGCCAAAGTTCTATGTTTTACGGGAGTAAAGGATCTCTTCTTCCTTCCTTCCCCTTCTCTTTCCCTCTCTCTTTCCTACTTATTTCTTTTTTCTTCCTTTTTCTTTTTTTTTGCTTTAACTTTAGCATCTTTCAGCTCACAAGCTCATGTAGTCAAGTAATCAGAGATAAAAATCATCTAGAACCAACATGAGATTCTCATTGTCTGCAGCACTGTGAACATATGGTAGCCACTAGCCACAGGTGGGTATTTATATTTAAATTTGAATTAACTAAAATGAAAAGCCCAGTTCCACAGTTGCAGTAGCCGCATTTCAAGTGTTTATGTTGGAAGCCACAGTGTATCAGCTACTGGCCAGCATGCTGGGTAGCGCAGACACACGACATTTCCATCATCGCACGGAGCCCCACCGGACAGCAATGGATGGCTGCTAGCTGGAAGGTTTAAGAAACTTCTTTCAGAAAAAGGTGCTATCTGAGCCTGCAGTCGGGTTGTCTGAGTTTAAACCCGAACACCACCACCCGCTAGCTATAGTACTCGTGCACTACTGCTCTAAGCCTGTTTCCTCTCTGGTAAAAACAGAAATGACTGTCACACATGCTTACACTGGGGATGTGGGAGGGAGTGGCAGACTGCCACACGTAAGGCTCGGCGCCCAGGACCTCCTGAGAGGTCAGTGAAGGTTAGGGATTATGTTTGATGTTCATCCTCAAGAGAGAAGTGAGAGTGAAAAAAATATGCCCCTAGATCCTCTCGGTGCTAACGTAGAGGGCTATTCTCTGCCAACACTGCTCTATTTTAATGCAGAGACTGCCTGAGAATATTTTTTCCATGGAGAAAAATCATCCACACCCTCCTACTTTCAATTTGACTCTTTATGCGGAACCTTAAAATTCCTGCTATTGTTCTAATAATTTTTTTTCTTTTTTTAGAAAGAGAGGGTCTCGCTCTGTCATCCGGGCTGGAGTGGAGGGCAGTGGCATCATCATAGTTCACTGCAGCCCCAAGCTCCTGGGCTCAATGGATCCTCTTGGTGGGGGCAGTGGATCCTTTATTCCCAATTGGATCCTTTATTATGCATTAAGTAGTAAAGTAATAAGAAGTAAAAGCCTTGCTTTCATTTTTGCGTGCATTTATTTTTTGCAGTTAAATAAGAGCCAAACCAAATTCTTAAGCTGAAGGAACTATAAAGTATCATCCTAAACAGTTAGAAAGGCGCATTCAGGGAGCTGATTCCTGTCTCCCAACTCTTCTCTACTAATGGGCATTCCACTCTATCCAGCGTGGCTTTCCTTCACTTTACCTTCACAGCTAAATCACAGACACATGAAATCATTGATTTTTCCTTTCATTTCAATGCTTCCTTTTTGACAAAAATATTTTTCTTTTCATTGCTCTACTCTTTAAGACGCAGCTTCTTTGCACATTCCAGTGAATATAGGATCTAACGCAAAACATGACTGCTTTCGAGAAGCCACACTTTGGCAGAGGATAGAATGGAAGGCTAGCTAGGTTCATAAACTAATTGTTACCTGTGCCAGCATAAATAATTTCTTTGTGGAGTCTTAATTTTCAGGTTCCTTCACCATCCACCCACTCAACATAGTCTAAAAACAAGATAAGCAATGCATAAAGGAAACTCTATAAAAACCAGGGTCAGAGTTCCACGGTTGACCATTACATAGGGAGCAGGTGGTCATGCGCCCCTCAGTATCTGCCCGAAGCTGCGGGTCCTCTTGGCTTAAGAAAGAGAGCAAAGCAGCTGCCAGAAACTACAAGTCCCAACATGCACTGGCCCACAGAGATCAAAGAGACATAATTGAAGATGATAATATCATCATTTTAATTTTAAAAATTCTCTTATCTTCAAAGAGCTTTTCAAATACTTACAGCACTTCATAAGTCCCATAGCATTATAACTGCAACCTAAAGATGGATAAGAAGAGGCTAGGAGGTCGATTTGTTTGAACTTAACCACAGAACTTGCCCGTCGCAGGGAGCCTCTCGATCTCACCATTTTTCACGGTGTTAACATTCTCCTAAGGTTTTACTTGCCAAATAAAACCCATCCTCCTAAGCTTTTACCTGCCAAATAGGACTCAGATTGCTTTGTCATGTACTCAGTAACTTTCTGGCAAACAGAGTCAGTCTAAATGACAAGGAACCCTCATCTTCACCTCTGATTCATCAGATCCCAGGGTCTCAATGTTTCCCTGTAGAATGACAGTTTTGCTGCTATTAATAGAAACAAACAAAGAAAAAAGCTTTCAATTTAAAGCTGTAGTGAAGGAACCCAATACTAGGGAAGCAGGAAAGATCAAGGAAGCTTCAAACTGGAGAGGTAAATCGCTAATCTCCAGAGAAGCACAATATGGGGGCTGCCTGGAGTTAGCCGCTGGAACTGCATCCTCACCGGTCATTGTAAGAACAAAAGCTTCCCCCAACATAAATTGTTTCCTCTAGGACAAACGATGAGATAACACCATGCCTGTCCTTCCAAAGACTGTTGGCGCTTCATAACGATACAATACCGGTTCTTGACAGACCAGCAGGCAGTAGAGACCCGCCAGAAACAAAGTATCCGCATAAACACCCTATTTATTCCCCAACAAATTCATTCATTCACAGCAGGCACGCTGTCCTTCATTCTCCCACACCCTTTTCTCGTGTTTTCTTTGTATTTGTTTCTGATTCACTTATCACCTAAATACACATTGTAATTGAATTATGCAAGATTCAAACTTCCAGCGCTTTGAACATTTCAGTAAACACTTCTACGCGCTTACGTACAGCCATGCTACAAATCCTTGCAGAAAGTTAAGGGCAGTTCTGACAGCTTCTTGGTAAGTAGAATTTTTTTAAAACATATGGATGAATTTTTGCTACCGTCTACCCAGCGGAAGCTCAGTACATCTCTTATTTTTGCTTTTCCATTTCAACTTCCTAAACCATGTTCTGACCGCCCGTCTTTTCCTTTGTGTTTCGTGACCACACACAAGTCCAGGAGCAAGCCCTGCTGTCCGAGCCTTGCTGGGGGGGTCTCCTCGTTCAGAAGGACAAGCATCGGAATTAACCCTCTGCCTCTTGCTGTCGAGCACAGCAATCATTTGCCCATTCGGGCTTCCTCTCTTGCTCCCTCCGAGTTGTTCACGTGTAACTTCTCTTATCCACGAAGCCTTGACCTCTGCATGAATTTCTGTCCAGGTCTTCAACATTTCTCTTTCGAGAGACAGAGTTAGTTATCCTTTCCTCAAGGTCCCCCTGGCTTTGATCCTCTTCACTGTTCCCTTTTATCTCATCCCTAACAAGCTCGCTCACACTCCAAAGCATCCACTCCAATACATGGACTTTTTATTCGAGGCTCGCTTTTAAACTCATTCACCTTCTAAGGTTTTCTTACAGCAATTGTTAGATAAGAACAACGTATAATATTTTAAAATTGAATGCAGAATTAAATTTCTAGCAGGCAAAAGTTAATCCGTGTCCAACAGAGCTCCTGACCAAGCCAGTTGATTCCGCTCCAATAACACAGAGGGGTAATGAGGTTGAAATCAGTGGCTACCTCTTTATAGGGAATGGTTTTGCTCTGCACCCACAAACTAAATCAGGAATTCCAGCACGCAGTATTCAGACGTGTGTCCTTTGGTTACAAGTAGCAGAGGATGAATCAAAAGATCATCAGAGATCTCACAACCATCACCACTGCGGGAGAAAAGGGCCATCTGGGGACGTGTGTCCTCCTGTATGCTGTATCTTTCATAAGTGGAAGTGAGCCCATGAGACATATTTCCGAGAACAAATGACTTCAGAGCACGGTATCTCTAACCGGGGTTACTGTGAGTTATCTGAAGCTCCACAGATTCAAAAACTAGAAAGATAGTGGCTGAGAAGACTTTACAAATTCCTCACTGACTCTAAAGCCAATATCTGCTCCCAGTTCTTGTGATAAAATATAGGCAAAGAAGAAAAGAAAATGCGATACGGTCATGATAATGTACACAGACCACCCTCTTTGTCCGAGGCACTATACTATGCACGTGTACTATACATTCAACCCTCACAATAAAACTAGTATTCTAGAAAGCTGGTGAGTTAAGAAGACCAAAGTAATTCATTGCACACCCAGCAATACATCAAATGTCCACGCATCCCTATCCTAAGTTGCTCTGGGACCACATGCTAACTTGCCTAGAGTTACTAAGAGGTAAAAAGACTTTAAACCCTGACAGAGTATGGTTAAAAGGAAATGAGGCTGTTTGGCCTGACGCCAGGGAAGTCTGACAGTGCCTTAAAATGTCTTGCCAACTGTCCTGTGCAGAAGGGATCCTGTTTGTTTTGTAAGGCCCAAGTGGAGAGGGAGATTTCAGCTCAGCATGAAAGTTTGTAGCCGTGAGAAGAACAAGCTTCCCGGAGAAGAAGAGAGCTCATGTCACCAAGGGGACTGAATTGTATTAGATAACAATTACTCAACCAGATAAATCAAGTGCTAAGTACTTTGCCAAGCCCTGGTAATCAGAGGAAGCAGACAAACGCGTGCCTACGGTAACAGCGTGGTGTGGGAAGCTGAGACAATAGGATCTAGAGCAGGTCCTGGGGGGACACAATGGAAGGTCACCAATCCCAGATTGAAGGATGGGGTTGGAGGTAGAGAAAACGTGGCTTCCTGGGGGAGGTGGCACTTGAACTGGACCTCAGACAGTGAGGAGTCAGATGAGGGAAGTAGAAAGGGCATCCCAGCTGTTGGTGACAGGCTGGTCCAACCCTGAAGGACAGAGATATTGCAGGGGTGATTCAGACAGCAGATGAGCGGCTGGACTCGCTGCCATTTACTGTCAGTTTTGATTCCGTAACTTCCAAACTTGCCTAAGAAAACAATCACCAGTGGCGGATCCTATTTGCACGAGAGGCAGCTCTCCTTTATCGCTGAACAAGGAAGGGAACCGCTTAAGGAAGCTGGGAAATAGCCCAAAATAAACATCAAATTCCCTGTCTTTCCAGGAAGAGGAACGGAAGCATAGGGGGTGAAACATAAGGAGGGCAGTCAGAAGAAAGCATATGGCAAGGTCATCAGAGGTCCATGCTCCAAATCCGGGCCAGGCAGAGGGGCCCAGAGACAATTCTTTATGGAAGAGAAAAGGCGACACCTGAGAGTCAGATACCGAAAAAAAAAAAAATACAGATGCAAAGTCGTTAAGAACACATCTGGTCTAACCCTAAGATTATGAGAACGAGGCCCAGAAAGGTCAGGCACTTTGCCCAACATCTCAAGGCTATTCGGAGGGTGGGTGCCTAATTCCAAACCCAGGGGTTTCCACTGTGCAACACGGTTTAGTTTGGTTTTTCACTCTGATACAAAAATTGCCACTATGCTTCTCTGGGCTTTCTTCCCCAGGAATCAAGATGGCGATTATTTGTTTTGGTTGAAAATACTTTCCTTTCCCAGTTCCTGCTGGGGGTGGAAGTTGCACACAGGGCGAAAAGTAAACGGAGATGGTGCTAAGTGGTTTGCAGGGAGGGCTGGCGTTTCCAGCGCATTTTCACGTGGCAGATCTGCGATGAGAATAACCCCCAACTGGCCACACGAACACAACTGGCTGAACCCTTTTGCCGGAACAGAGTCATGTCATAAAGCATGGAATAAGCGTAACGGTCTTCTCGAAGTCAAATGCCATTGAAGAGGAACAAATAATTTTCTTTCTTGGAAACACTCTGCAAAAAGATGAATACCTATAAGGACCATTTCTTCCTTGTTATTATTTTCTGTTCATACTGGTTCAAAAAACATTTGTTTTACATAAACTCACCACTAAATAGAAAATTATAGGTAACTTTGCAGAATACACTCAATTAAATTTTCACAGGTCTGAAATCCAGTACGTATGCTTCAGTAAGTAAGGAAGTCAACAGTTTTTGGCATCGAACCACCTTGCGCAATTCAACAGGGAAACAGTCCACCTGATGGACAGACAAAATTAATGATATTTAAGCTTCCAAATCTCCACCTACTATCCCAGGAACAAGTGACAGTGAAGAACCAGATGAAGGTGCCTCTTAATATCTCAAGTCACAATAAAAATCACTATATAAACTCATCACTTACATTTATTAAATATACTGTGTATCAAAGTGTCCTAAAGCAAAAGACTTACTAGGGGTGCAGCACCTAAAATCTTTTTTGAAGCAAGGCATTATACACAAACGGACACAAACACACACACACATATGTAATAAATACGAGGGCCGTCCGGAAAGTATCCAGCCATTATGTACATGACGAGAACAGCTACATGGCTGGATACCTTTCGGACAGCCCTCGTACAAATGTAACAAATACGCCAAATGAATAAATATACTAAATACCACTATTACAATAGCCTCTAAGTAGATTTACTATTTGGCATTGAATATTTAAATTAAATATTAATATTAAATATTAGGTAGATTTAATATTTGGTAAATCCATGTCAAAAGTTCTCTTTTTTTTAATAAAAAGAGGGCATCTTCCATTTTCAAACTCCCTGGCTCCTTTAAAGACAACTTTACTTGAGAGCTATTTATTAAAGACTATTGTTATTTATTCATTCGTTCATTAAATATTTATAGAACAATCGCCTTATACCAAGTATTAATGAACAGGCCACACCTGTGCCTAGGTGAATTCATATTCAGACTAAAAATGCTAAGAACTAGGTTGCTCCAAAAGTTCAATGGTTCAACTTTTAATTTTTCAACTTTACAATGGTGCAAAAGAGATATGCATTCAGTAGAGACCACACTTCAAGTACCCATATAAAATCATTCTGCTTTTCACTGTCAGTACAGTAATCAATCAATTACATAAGACATTCAACACTTTATTACCAAAGAGGCTTTGTGTTAAATGATTTTGCCCAACTGTGGGTTAATGTAAGTGTTCTGAGTATGTTGAAGGTAGGCTAAGCTACGGTGTTTAGCAGATCAGGTATATTAAATGCATTTCCAACTTAATGAGATTTTCAACTTATAAATCAATCCAGATGTATCCCCATCGTACATTGAGGAACATCTGTACGTAGGAACACTTAGTAAGGGCGACCAAAACAATAACCTCATGCTGACTCCCCACCTCACATTTTCAGAACTAACGTCATGCACCGTTAGTAATTCACTAAATATCTGATAATAATGCAAGAGTCCAAAGGGACCACTAACATGCACATTTAGAATACAGCTTCTAGAAAATCTAGTTCCTAAGCCATTCCTGAAATTTGGGCAAACGCAAACTCTTACAGCTTTAATAAAACAAAAAACTCAGCATATACATGAACTCTGTTTTTGCCTCTTCCAGAACTGAGGCCCCTTCCGTGACTTTGGAGTAAGAACATAATTCTTGTCATTCCAACTAAGCCATGGATAATAGACTTTATTTTTCAGTCTTGAAGTTCAGTGCTTGTAATAACATATCAAAGCCTTCTGAAGAGAAATTAGCCAGCACATTATCACTTAAAGATGTCTCTTAATGCTCTATTCTTCGTTCTTCAATTTTTAACCATCTCTCTACTTGGGCATTTTATTTGTACAGGGAATGCACAAACATTTTTATCCAAAGAGGAAAAGATTGTTTTGTTCTGTTTGTTTAGCTATAATAATTGGCAACACAGAATAGGAGTTTAGATCTACTTGCATTGACAGCCAAATATGCTTTTGGGTCTGCAGGTGTTTGATCCAAAAATACATTTAGGAAAAGGAGCTACTGTGATATGTGAGGAGCCCCCTTCTCCCTTCTCCCTCCAAAAAAAAAAAAAGGTAGATACAGGAAAAATGAGCTTTTCCCTTAAGATGAACATGTTTTTGTCTCCTTGATAAATTGTAAACCAGTGTCTTAGATTCTAGAGAGAAAACAGGATTACCAAAACAGATCACATTTTATAATTCCTGACATAGTAGAAATTTGGGGGGTTGGGGCGTTCCCCAGGCTAGACAGTTAGAGGGAAGAATGAGAAAAAATAGGCAGTAATAACTGAGAGGAAACTTCATTTTAATTAATTTGATATAAAATCCTCTTTATTTGGTGTGATTTGAGGTGAATTTTACAATCAATTACATTGAGTGAGACATTTAACAAGCACACGGCAGGCTGTGAAACTCACCACCTGACCTACACACACTGACTTTATTAGCTGGTTGGTAAACCTAAACAAATAGATTTATAATGGCTGGTAGACAATTCCCATGCAATAACTATATTATTAAACCTAAAGTGTCATTAAGGGTTAATTATATTTAAAATTATTGAGATTTAACAATGATGTAATATATGGAGAAGATTTTTATCTCCTCCTGTTGGTACTATAATTACCAAACCTCAATGAATTTCTCTCTTTAATTCTGCCTTTCTCCTTGCTAAACAGCCTGTCTGATTGGACGCTACGCCTACAACCCCAGAATGACTCTTTCTGCGTTAGACCTTGAAAGTCTTCCTTATCCACCTGCCTTCTTCTCCATCTTTACCCAAGATCTTGTCGCTATCTTCAAAGAGAAAGTTGTCACTTTATGGCAAGTGTTCCCACCCCTCCCTCGCTCCTTACCTTACGATACCTTCTCTCCCCTGCCCAGTCTCCCTCTGAGGTCCTCACGCCTGGAGCACTAAATGCATCCAGGCCCCTCCATGATGACCTCCATCATTTTTCCTGTCCTCATCTTTATTTTGCGATCAGTATTATACTTTTATTCCCAGCTTTCAAAAGTATGTTTTTTTTTAAAAAATTCAATCTTAATTTTAACTTCCCTTGCTCCGATTTGTGTTTGCAATGTTTCATCTCTTTCCTTTGGCTATACCTACAAGCTCTTAAATACATTGCGCCTTCTGACTTTCATTTTTCTCCCTCAAGATAGGATGCAGTTTCTGCCCTCTGATTGGCATTTCATCATCAGATCGTTGATCTGCATTTTCTTTTGCTGTATTTTCCTGGCCTGCAGTTTTCATCATCTCCCTGCAAGGGTTGGCCGATCCCTTCCGGGATGTCTTTGGACATCTCTCTCAGTCCTTCGGGTTCCTGTGCCTTCTCTCTTCATTCAAATACAACTTTTATTGCATATCTACTATGTGTCAGGCTCTGTTCTAGACACTGAGGCTAGAGAGAAGAACAACACAGTCAAGGTCTCTGTCCTCATGGAACTTGCAAACGGGGAGAGACAGACAATACGAAGTAGACAAGTCAAACAAATAATAATAAAGAGCGTCACACATTCCAAGAAGGAAATCAAATGGAGTCACATAACAGAAAGGGACCAAAGAGGAGGGCAGCCCTGCAGACGTACTATGCAGCGGTGACTTATCTGAGGGAGTGACACGTAAGTCAAGACCCCCGCAATGAGGGGTCATCAGCCACGAGAGCAGAAAGCCGCGAGAGGACCTGCAGGAAAGTGTTCCAAAAAGAAAGAATGGCAAATTCCAAGTTTCTGTGTCAGGAACAAACTTAGCATATTCCAGGAACAAAAAAAAAAAAAAAAAAAGCCACTATTTCCAGAGCAGAGGACGCCCTGGCGGAGAGCAGGTGATGGAGGCTGAGGGGCGGCCAGTGCCAGGCGCGTGTGTCGCGGACGGATTTGGACCGCACCGCAGCCCTGCTACCTTGTGTCACAGAGTCCAGCCCTCCTGAACCTGCTTTCAAAGCTTCGTGTCTCCAAACATCAGTAAACACATCCCATGTCTCATCCAATTCCAGAAACCAAAGAACAAGGCATGTTCCTTTTCCTGACGTCAACCAAGCACCACAGCAAGACGTGGTCCCTCCTGCTCCTGCCGACATTCACCTGCCTGAACAGCGCCACTGGGAAGCACCGCGCTGAGAAGCCAGGGTCTCGGGCTTCCCCACCTCGGTGGTTTCAGCTGCTTCAGTTCAGGCAGCCGCCATAGTCACCGTAGTCACCGTAGCATAGTCACCGTAGTCACAGTGTGGGCTTCCCCCATCTGAAACGGTCCCATCACAAGAGACTGACCCCAGGACAGTGTGCTTGGAGTCCAAACCTCCATCTCACAGCCACTGCACCTGCTCGTTGTTCCCTTGAGCCCGACAGCTCCCTTTCCTCCTTTCCTGTCACCCACCAGCAGTCTGTGGCTGCACCTGTCTCCCTCCCAGCCAGAAAGTGGCTGTCAGCCACAGCTGCTGCGAGAGTCCCTCCCTTGACTCAGCCAAGGCCTCCGAGCCATCCCCAGGACTTAGTTATCCCACTATCTACTCTGCCTCGCACATGCATCCCAGGCTGCGAAATTCTGCTGGAGAGACCACAGCTGAAGCTCGCTGCGCACTGACCTGGCCCGCTGTGCCTTTGATGAGGACGCACGGTTCTTCAGCAAGCCTATCAGCGACCGCTCGCAGGTGTCCTGCCTATCCCCACAGAGAGCACCCCTGGCCTTTGCTGCTTGCCCTAAATCCCAGTTCTTGTCTCAGCTCCACCATATTTTTTTTCCTTTTTTTTTAATAGATTTAGGGGGTACAAGTTGAATTCTGTTACACGTATATATTGTACAGTGGCGAAGTCAGGGCTTTTGATGTACCCATCACCCAAGTGGTTGCACCCCAGAAGTAATTTTTCATCCCTTGCCCCCTCGCAACCCCCCGTGCATCTCCAGTGTCTGTTACACCACGCTGTGTGTCCTTGTGCAGACACGGTTTAGCTCCCACTCTTATGTGAGAACATGCGGCATTTGTTTCTCTGTCCCTGAGATACTTCGCGTAGGATAACGGTCTCCCGTTTCATCCAAGTTGCTGCAAAAGACATTATTTCATTCTTTCTTATGTATTAAACCATATTTTCTTTATCCACTCATGAGTCGATGGGCACTTAGGTTGATTCCACATCTTTGCGATCGTGAATTGTGCTGCAGTTAACACATGAGTGCAGGTGTCTTTTTGATATGAGGACTTCGTCTCCTCTGGGTAGATACCCAGTCCACTACATTGTGAAGAATGACTTTGCCTCTAACTCAACCTTGGCATTTTCACCTCAAAATGTCTCTGCCTTAATTTATTTCCTCTCCTTCAGTCCAGTTTCAGAGGGCAGGGCGTTTTCAGCAGGAGTAGGTCATCATGTCCCTCCTCTTTCCCCTGCCTGCCACCCCATCCTCCCCAGCACTTAATTCCACCAAAATATCCTCTTCTCTTTCTTCTGTCTCAGCCTCTCCTTCCCTACTGGCTTTTTTATCTGTGAACATGAGAAACTTATCAACATGCACAAGTTCCTTTCGACCGTCAGAATGATCCTCTGCTGCAGCAGTTGTGGGCCCCTGACTCCGCTGTCACTTGCTGTCCTTTGGTGGCCATCTTCCTGGCACCCTCCATATTTCCTGCCATGGACTCCCTCTGGCCTCTGCCACACCGGCTTCTGCCTGCTAAGCAACCGAAATGTCTCACCCAGGTGACCGTCTCGTGAATAAGCCCTATGACCCTCTCTTACTTCTCATCTTTCACATCTTCCTCCTCGCACTGGGAACTGTGGAAAGGCCCCGTGGAATTTCAGTGGAGTGGGGAGCACAGCATGGGCTTTGTAGGCAAAACCCGCCCGAGTTTGACATGTGATCATCACAAAGTCACTCACATCTCTGAATTTCCGTTTTCTCACCTGTCAACTGTAGTCATCACATCAGCTTAGTCAGGTTGTTCCGAGGATGGATAATAATACGTGTGACGTGCCTGGTTAAATTCAGAGGAGCTATGCGAGTTCTTACAGAAGCCCTTCTTCCCTGAATGCTGGGTTTCTTCCATGATTTCCTAAGCAAATATTTCTAGATCATCCATCATCCACCATCTGCCAGGGTCTGTGCATTGAGGGCCTTCTGGCCCTCTGACCCCGCGCCGTCCCAGCATGCTTGAGTGTTTTGTTCGGCTCCTTACGCATTGCCTGCATGATCTGCTTTCCCTCTCCCATTCCCAAGTGTACATGTCCTCATCTGTTTATAAACAACGTAAAACTTCACACGGAACCCAAATTTTGTGGTGTGACTATGAACACTGACATCGAAGGAAATACACTAAAATGTCATCATACTAGACTCTTACTGCTGGTGTGGGGGTGACTTACTTTTCGCTTCATGCTTTACAACGCTTTCCAAATTTTCTCTCATGCACACTACTCACATCACAATAAAATAACAGACGTTTCGAAAATACACAGAAGATAGAAAGCCGCGCATGCGTCTTTGCATCCATTTGGCGCTTCCCGTCTGCTATCTGTTTTCACTGGTAAACTTTCTCGGAAGCCTCCTCCTTTCCTCACGATGATCTGGGAACTCTGAGATGATCTGTTTTCCCAAAAGCAGGGCAGCGGGTGGCTGCACGGTGCCGAGGGAGGACGGCACCTGCGGGCGGGGCCCGGCTGCATCTCTCAGGGGACCTGCAGCTACACGCAGAGGATGCTCCCGATTGCGCAGGGGCCTCCGACGCGCGGTGCTGAGGACACTGTTCTCATTTAAATGGTATCAGCGTAAACAGGATGCTACATGTAGAATGAAACTTCCCAAGCCCTTACCTGAAGCGATAAGGCTGAAATTAAAAACATCATATGAAGTTTAAAAATGAAATCTGTGATCAGTTCCTGGGGCCCAGGTCTGGACCCATTGCAGCCACCTGAACTTTGCAGTGGGCAAGAGCAAAGAAAATTATTTCCCACCCATTTCTTCCAGGGACCCCACCCATCGAAAAATTCCACATTTATTAAGTCAGAGCAAAGAAAAAAAGATGTGAGCTCCTGCCAAAAATCTGGGGTCCCTATAAAAAAAAATCCCTAAAGTACGCCAGTTCAGCCACAGCACATCTGGGAATTGTTTGAAGGATAATGACAGTAATAATTATGATTACTTACACTTAATTCTCCCTCACAGGGGCGTTGTGAAGATTAATGAGTTAATGCTCATAATGTGTTTTTGGTTCCTCGATGAAAGCTCCCATGAAAGCTCAGATTATTATTATGGTTATCATTGTTTGTGCTAGGCCGTTCCTGTGGAAGGACTCCCTTGACGACCTGTCTGCCGCGTTCCCATCACAAAGTTCAACCACCTCTCTAATGAACGGCCCACTGGCTCCAGGAGCCGTCGCACCAGGCAGGAATGCCCCACTTTAAGAAAGCAAAAGGCAGAAGGAGCAGGCAGGATCACTGTCACCAGCAGTCCCCATCCCTCGCATCCACGAGACTTCATTCCCTACTCCCAGTGGGGCCCTAAAAACACGGGAAGGAAGCTGAGCAGCGTCAAATGGAAAATGTACGGGCGACGTAAATATCTTCCAGAACAGTGTCTGCAGACAAATCCGCAGATACGATCAGAAAATAGGTAGAGAAAGTGTTAAGCTAATTTATAAACTAGGCTTATAGAATAGCTTTGAATAGTCCAAAATCAAAGACACACAAAGATCCCAGATTAATGGTTCCTATTTAACATTCATTTAACTTGTTTTTTTTTTTTTTTTTAAAGAAAAGTTATTGCAAAGCTGCTTCTTTTCTGTGCTGAGGCCTCTACCAAACAACGTGTGTTGAACAATACAGGGTCCTAATCCTTAGAGAAGACGATTCGTGAAGGATGGCACGTGAATGGTCTAAACGTGGTCCGGTCGGGAGGGCGGGGCACTGTTACACCTGCAGCTGACCCTCTTGAAGGGCAGGGGGCTCACAGTCCCCACGGTAGTCTCTAGCCCCCATCAGTAGCCGCAAATAGAAATGGCAACTTATTTGTTCAATAATGAGACGTTTTTTGTAGGGCCAAAGGGGGAATGAGCCACCAAACACCCTTTTTTGCATGGCGCCCAGATAAGGACCAATGTGTGTAATGTGTCTCGTTTCTTTAAGATGCTCAATGGCATGTACATGAACCCAATTACCCCAGAAGAAAAGAACAAGAAAATGGAAAACAAAAAGACTTCCTTCTTCCCTCTGCCCTAGTAACTCATTTCTCAACGTAAAACCGCCATTCTGCCCTGCACCTTAGCTCTGGAAGGCCACGGGATCATTAGAGGACGGGGAATTTGGGAGATAATCAGACCCTCTCTCCACCTGTCCGGTGGCACAGGTGCCGGTTGCCCATCCCAGAGCCATTCGCCCTTATTCAGTAAGAGCAGAACCTTGATTTTAGCTGAGCATTTTACCGCCAGGAAGAAAGGAGCACACTTGCCAGTCTCCCTTGCAGCTAGGTGTGGCCTGGTGACTCAGTCTCGGCCCAGGAGAGGCTGGCAGAGATGCTGTGTGGGTGCGAACCTAGCTGGCAAGAGGGCTCTTCCACCCTCTGCCTTTCCCCTGTCCTGTCGCCCAGCAATCTGACATGGCAGCAGGAACCATAGCTGGGACGGACCATGAGCTGGCCTTGAGAATGGAAGGCAGAATAATGCCCCTTTCCCCTACAAAGATGCCCACGTCTGAATCCTTGGAACCTGTGAATAGGTCACGTTACGTGGCAAAGGGAAACGAGGGCTGCAGATGGAATAAATGTGACTCATCTGCTGACCTTTAAGACAGAGAGATTACCATGGATTACCCAGGTGGCCCCAAATTAATCACAAGAGTCCTTAAAAGGGGAAGTGGGAGGCAGACCACGAAAACCCAGAGGGATGGCAGAGCGAGAAGGCCTCGGCCCCGCACTGCTGGCTGTGAAGACAGAGAAATTGAGCCACAAGCCAAGGAATGGGGCAGCCACTGGAAGCTGCAGAGAGGGAAGGAAACAGATTCTCCCCTAGAGACCCAGAACAACGAAGCCCAGCAAGACCATTTCAGAATCCTGACCTCTAGAACTCTAAGATAAATAAATGTATGTTGTTTTAGGCCACTGAATTTGTGGTCATTTGTTACAGCAGCAATAAGAGATTAATGCCAGCGCTGACGATGGCAGAGCAAAAAGATACAAGATAAAAGGAGCTTGGGTCCACACTAGCCCGGGACAACCTCACTCTAGACTTCTGCAAGGTGAGAGAAGAATGCCTTTGGTGTTCAAGCCACTGTTATTTGGGGTTTTCTTTTATAGGCAGCAAAACCACAGCTCCTAATTGATGCGCTACATCGTAGAGGTGAGAAACTCAGAATCACTAAAAGTCAAGTGACGGATTTAATAGGACTCAACGATTCATTCAGGATCAGAAGCAGAACCAAGTCCCCTAACCGCCATGTTCATACGATCTGCCCGGTGGGATCCAACAGTGGTTCTCAAACTGTAGCTCGCATTAGAATTGTCGGGAGGGCTTATTAAAATGCAGACTGCTGGACCCCCTTCTAGAGTTTCTGACTCAGTAGGTCTGCAGCAGGGCCAAGGGACAACACCTTGAGAACATTAGTCCTCACCATGGTAGGCCCAACCTCTGATTACTCCTCCTCTTTCATTTCCAGACCTGTAACCGAAGTCCAGCCTGGGCGACCACAGACCCTGGAATAGCCCAGCAGCAGCCCAGCTAGTCCTGGTTACTGACCCTCCGGCCACCCTCTAACCTGATTGATTTTGCTTTTATCATGTCATATTTCTGCCTCAAAACCAGGAGAACTTCCTATCGTTTATTAACTCCAAGTCCCTCTGCAGAACGTCTAGGCTCTGCATATTGGCCTTCCCTTTCCTCTACCCACCACAAGCCACCGTCCCTCTGGCCGTCCCTATAAAGAGCGTTGGAGGAACCGAAGATTTTCTCATTTTACAGCCAAGGGGACTGAGAGCACCCAGAGAGTCGGCCAGGTCAAAGCCTTTGGCAGATCCAGACTGGAACAAATGACCCTTCCAGCTCTCCATGTGGTTCCCAAGACAGCCACACTCCCTCCCTCGGGGAACAAGGAACCAGGTCCCTTGCAAGCTCCACGCAGGTTCCGGTTGAGGGAGGCAGCAGCGACTCCAGTGGAAACTCGGGGTGAGGTGAGAACATAATGTGCATTTCAACTAATTACTCCAGAAAGGGAACGCGGCCAGGAGGACCTGAGATTGTTTGTGTGCTGTTATTCAGAATTTTAAAAGAGAGTGCAAACTGAGAGGAAATTGGCAGCAGCTTCGCCCAGCTCCAGCCAAAATGGCATTCCGTCTCTCCCTGGAGCGGCCACCAGTTGTGTGGCGGCGGCGGCAGCGCCTGTCTGCCTTTGTGTGCAGGAGGGATCGCAGGTGGGGACAAGGAGAGGCTGTCCCTGCTGTGGGGGGCAGCTTTCAACTCCCAGGAGAAAAGACGACTCAGCTCAGGGCACAAGAGCGCCAAATGCTCCACCATTCCGGAGCCTGACAGATCATAGGGTCGTTGTTGGTTCCTCTCATCAAAATCAGTCTACAAATCAACACCCACGTAGCTAGGGCCTTGCCGGGGAATCTGGTGCCTGCGTCACTGGGGGCTGTTCTTTAAGAAAGGAAGCTTTGCCTCCGTTTATAGTGTATTTTTCTCCTGCTCCGTTAAAACAACAAAAAAATTAATTATTTTGTGTCTTTGTTCTCTATCTGGTCTGCTTGCTTCCATTTTTCCTTCCCGTTATTTATTCCTATAAACCTGTCTTCACTCTAGAAATGATTTGTTCCAGCTCGGATTTTAATCCAACTGCTCTCTCGTAGAACATCCTGGAGGGACTCCCACTCGTACAGAGCGACGCCACCTCCTTCTCAGGACTCCAGCAGGTTCTTACCGAGTCCCCTGTCTTTTGTGCATAGTCCTGTCCCACTCTCTTAGAGATCAGTCCTCCCTGGAACAGCTTCTGGTTAAGGGTTAAAAAAAAAAAAAATGCGTCCTCCCAGGAGCTGTACAAGGTGGCCCGGCTGACGCAGAGGGAGAGAGATTTCTTCCCAGCTTCCTCCTTTAATGACCTTATCAGAATGGTTTGAAGAAAAGAAGTTATGACTGAAAAGTTGAATAGAAATTCAGGGCTATCAAAGACAGAATTTCCGTCAAGATTCGCTTCCCTCGTGCACACCGAGGTTTCCTCTCAAGGCCCCCGTTTCTCCCTTTCTTCCCAGATTCCTGCCGTTGCTGCCTCCTCGAGTGACTAAGCTCTGTGCAATGCAAGTGGGAGGCGAGCGCAGCGCTTGCCTTGAGTCATTTGAGTGAACTTTGAATTCTCCTACTGGGATTTAATTGTGAGAAGATAACTGGAGGATCTCAGTTCAAATAAGAAAAAAAAAGGAAGGAGTTGGAGAGAAGGAAACGGTTCTGAACAGGAACGTGCACTCCTGCCGAGAACCCAGGGCACGTGCGCTCATGACGGCAGCTCCTGAGAACCTCTCCGCTCTCAGCTGCCGGGTCGCACACCCTGCGACGGAGGGTAATTGCCTCGTGGCTGTTTAGGTTTTCTTCATGTAGGGTGCGGGAGCAAAGCGGGGAGAGGGAGGATTGCCTATAAATGAAATGGCGGGGTGGGGGGAGTGTGGAAATTCCAGGTGAACTTCAAGCACCTGGCAAACAGGCGTCTCTTCTGGCCCCAACTGGGAAGCCGTCACCTCCCTGGCTCTTTCATGGAACTCTGTGTGGTCCTGGTCTTACTCAATTAACCTCTCCCCTTCTGCATTTCATCATGTGCGTTTGGGTATAGGATCAACTTCAAAGAGGTCCAGGGACTAATTAGTGTTTCTAAGGTGCCTCAAGATTCTTGGATGGAAAAAAATAAAACCACCACCTGTATGCATAATCTGAGACTGCACGACAGCAGGTGGAAATTATTACGATTCAATGTGACTCCATCTCAGAATATGTGGCAAACTCCTCCTCTGGGGCATGAGAAATGTCAAATCGGTAAGAGTCGGTTTCCTCTATGACAGTGACTGTGCACTCTCTCTCTCTCTACATGTGTGTATATACTGTATTTCTCCTGTGAGCAAACGATCATGCTACATTAGAAGGCAATATAATCCACTGAGAATGAAATAATAAAGAGTAATGCAAGTAATGGCTTTAGGAGAGGAAAGGCCACCTCTGCAGACACCCAGCTCCAGCTCCTCTAGGGTCACCCCCAACCCCCACCCACCTGGCTCCTCCCTCCCCTGTCATTGGGTCTGTCCAGGCTGCAATGATCCTGAAACTCAGTGGGAACAGTGATGCAATGATGCTTCTGAGATCAGGGAAGTAACCCTTTATAATAAATTCTTAAGATAATCACTCAAGGGCCAGGTGCAGTGGCTCATGCCTATAATCACAGCACTCCAGGAGGCCAAGTTGAGAGGATCACTTGAGGCCAAGAGTTGGAGACTGGCCTGGGAAATACAGTGAGACCCTGTCTCTACCAAGAAACAAAAAAAAATTGTTTTAATTATCTGGTCATAGTGGTGTGTGCACCTATAGTCCCAGCCACTTGGGAGGCTGAGGAAGGAGGATTGCTTGAGCCCAGAAGTTTCAAGGTTACTGTGAGCTGTGGTCACACCAGCCTGCACTCCAGCGTGGTAACAGAGTGAGATCCTGTCTCTAAAAACACTATCATATTTTCCAAAGTCTTTTGATGTGATCATGAGAAAGACTGTGCAGAATTCCTTCATAACATCCTCAAGCTGGAAGCTAGTTTGGTAAGGCCACAAGCCACATTTATTTATTCATTGATTTAACACGTATGTATTGAGTTACCTCTAAGTGACAAGCACCATGCTTGTCCTTGGCTTCAAGGAACTTGGAGCACCCTAAGACTAAGCCAACAAGTAATCATCAAAAGTGCCAAGGATGGTCATATAAATTATTTGCACAGCAGGAAGAATAGCAATGTCTTTAAGACTTACAGTATGGAGATATTCTTGGTCAGGAATTTATAAACAAAGTGACACAAGGGGAAAAAATAGCCAAATGAAACTAAGTTTGGTTGATGCTGTCTGTTCCTTTGTGGATGTTTTAGGACCTTTTTTACCCTACCCCTAAACCTCAATCTACTTATAGATAGAATCTCCTTAATCTCTCTGTTATTTCCAATATCCCCAATTGCCTTTCTATTTTCCACATAGGAAGTACTGGAACTCCTGGAAAGAATCCTTTGAGCGTTGAAGAGAGGCAAGGGAAGGTAGTACATTAGCCAAGGCTCTCCAGCAAAACAAAGCCAATAGTGCATGTGTAATATACTATCATTTATACAGGTACATAAAGAGGTTCACTATAAGGAATTAGCTCACATGATTATGCAGGCTGCAAGTCTGACATCTGAAGGGGGTGTAGCAGGCTGGAGAGCCAATGGTGCCATTCTGGGCCAAAGGCTGCCAGGCAAGAGACCCAAGAGAGCGGATGCTCCAGCTTGAGTCCAAAGGCGTCTTCCATAGAACCAGGAGAGGCTGACGCTGCAGATGAAGTCTGGAGACTGTCAGTGGGAGAATCCTCTCTTGCTCAGGACAGAGTCGGTCTTTTCAACTGATCAGATGAGGCCCACCTACATCAGGGAGGGCCATCTGCCTTGCTTGAAGTCCACCAATTTAAATGTTAATTGCATCCAAAAACATCCTCACAGAAACATCCAGAATCATGTTTGGCCAAATATCTGGGCATCTTGTGGACCAATGAACTTGACACATAAAATTAACCATCACAGGTAAAAAGCTCCTATACTAACACAATTTTTAGATTCTTTGTAACTTCTTTTCTTATAAGTGTATTTATAAATATCTCTCTTCATTTTATCTCCATTTCATAAAATTATGGAGAAAATATCAGATAGATGACTAGTAAACAAGTCACTTGGTATCAGCCTTATTCTACCTGCTACCATTTTTGATGTGTTGTCTTATCGGTTAGATGTATTTTTTAAATGCCAAAGATGTTAGCTCCAAAACTGTTTCCAAAATCTATAAGAATACTTTGGTCCTACAATTAAAAACAAAAAGATAGCTAAATCCCTTAAATATCTGAAAAGCAACAGATGCCCCCAAATCCCACCCAATTTTCTATTCTGACATCAAGAAAATGCCAGTGGCTCAAAAAGCCAATGGCATATTCATTGCTTGGTGCTCCATGCAGAACAGGGAAGGAAACAAAACACAAACTGTGGACACTCCCTGCTTTGGAAGCAGCATACTGGCCACGGGGAGAAGCAGCACACCACTGCCGGCGAGTTGCATCACGTACATTTAATCTGCAAGTGCATTTGACCCTTTTAATAAGGGAAAGTAAATTATCATTATTTTTACTAACTTTCCAGATACGGGTGATACTATGACATTGACTTCAGATGAAATCACATATCGTGATCATTAACTGTAAGTTATAGACGTTTATGACTGTCATCAATACAGGAGGTAGTCAATAAATATTTGTTAAATCAGTAACACTTTGTTTTTCAACAGATAGTTTAAAAATGAATAATTATAGTATAGTTGCTTGTTAATTCATTTAACAAATATATATATAGTTGAGTCCTTATTATGTGCTAAGATCCATTGACAATGCAAATATGACTACAAAATCATTTCTAGCCAAAGCAGCATAGAGCCCGGTATGTGACGGGGAGACAAGCAACACCAAACCAAAATAACAAAGTGAGAGATGCCACACCAGGCTGGACCAGAGTGGTAGACCAAGCAAAGAAGCCTGACTTTCCATAAACTGTCTTATTCTCATCATCGTCCTACAGATCGTACCGAAAATATTTTCACGAAGGGCATCTAGTGGGTGTATTCCAAAGTCACTGCCATGACCGATCAATGAACAGATAGGAGGGAACTGGAAAAGACACTGAGTGCTGATACTCGAGTATCACTGATTATTTTCTACGGTGGTACCTGAAGTTGAACACCAATAAATTATTTTCTCCTCTCAACAACTAAGAACGATTTAATATCAGAGCTGGCAATCGCATGTGCCTTCGCTAGTACACTGCAACCTACTTAAGAGCTGCATGGCATCTCTCCCTGATTAATAACTTCATATTCTGCGCAGAGCAAGAAACCCTTCCCCAGCCACATGTGTTGCCAACTTTCACATGAGTCCAGTCTTTATGGTCAAAGCGGCGTAGAAAACCGCAGAAGACTGTTTTCATGTGGTACAAAAGGTGACACCCCAAATGATTAAGGGCCATTCTCAGTAGCAGGCTGATGTTTGTAATAGGAGGCATTGCATGTACACCTATTTGTATATTTCCAGTACTGTGGGGTTTTTTTCCCAGATATCAGAGCAAGAAACATAAAATCGTGAGAAATGTTCTTTAAAACAACTTTATTATACACATGAGGAATCAGAGGTCAAAGTCACTCGCCCAAAATGGCACAGTCAGTAAATGGTGAAGCCAGAACTATATTCTAGATTTTCTTACTCTTTCAAGCCTATCATACTCTTATGTAGAACGTTAGATGCCAACATCCTGAAGGCAAGACTAATAAATACCACTGGAACTGTCTAAAACCAACTTACATCTGAAATCGCTCTTATATCAGCAGATACAATGCACACAAAAAAACCGCGCTCTCCTAAAAGAAATTGGGAATGTCGAAACTGATCTGTGAAGATCATGCAACGAACGGTCAGATCGTAGAAAATATGCAAGAACCCTGAGAAAAACCTAATCCCCTAAAAAAAAACTTGAACTCCTTGAAGACAGGAATTATGTGCGATTTATTTTTTATCCACAGTGTTTAGCGATGCCTGACAATACACGCTCAGTAAAGCTTTGCGTGCTGAATGAGTGGCTCTAGGTAGATCTTCAAAACGACACTGAGCAAGAACCGTAATTGCAGGAATGTGTCAGGGATGCTCAGCGCAGACTTCCCTGAAGGGTAAAGTACTCACAAACAGGAGTCGCTGGCATTTGCTCCTCGAATGATAACACCAGACACCAGACCCTGCCTCATTGATTTGAAAGTTGACCACCTTATTAAGAAAGAAAAAGAATGTCACAGACCAGGCGAGGTAACTTCTGCTTCTTCCAGATCTGCTTCAAAAAATTCACATTTGCCTACCACGGACATAACCATTTCTCTTGTCCTGAGTTTCATAAGTGTGTGACTTTTCACCTTCTAGCTCAAAATTCATCTTTTCTTAAATGATAGAAAGAATCAAATTAACCAACTTCAAATAAAACACAAGAGCTGATTTATACTTCTAGGATTTAAGCACCCCTGCTCAGAGGACCTGGGAGTTTGACCAAAATTAACACAAAGCTAGTAGGAAGAGTCAGCTGGCTCACAGAGCGGGGCTGCCTTGTGCAGCGCACACGACGGTCTAAACTTAAAAATAGCCAAAAAAAAAAAAAAAAAGACCAGTAAAGAGAAAAGCAAGATATCACTAGGATGGAAAGATCTTGAAAAAGGAATAACATTTTAGAATTTCAAAACCAGGGAAGCACTGGAGCAGGTGGCATCCTCCGGAAGCCAGCCTCTCAGTGGCCGTCAGTGGTCCCCGCTGCATGGTGTTCACACCCTGGCGTGTCCCCTCACTTCTCCGGATGGCTCACTTCCTCAGTGAGGTGCTTAGGCACACAAAAGACGGATGGGAGAACGTTTCAAACAGAAAAGTCTAGAGTGTCTCCCGTGGTTGTGTTAGAGTCTTTGTAGAGACATATGCTTTTTCCCTTGGGTAAACATTTTCATTGAGTAAATACCTACAAGCAAAATAGATAGATCAGAAGGTAGGTTTGAATTTAACTTTGCAAGAAACTGCCTGTTTTCCAAAGTGATTGTACCATTTCATACTCAGAAAGGGCTTCTTAACCTTTTCTGAGGGGAGTGCATCGTTGACTATATGCCAGGTAATCAAAACACTGGCCAAACCGGAGGGCAAGCGCACATACCAGCATCTATCCGCGAGTCCCTGCACGATGTCTACTTGTAGCAGCTGCCTCACCAGCCAAGCTTCCCGCTTATCGCTCATTTAAGAGGGAATGTGTCTTTTGATATCCCTTTCTGCCAGGAGAGATGGTCATCATAACCATTGAAGACCCCTAAAACTTCTCTAGAGTGAACCATCCCTCCTAGAGAGGCAGATTTGGGGGAAGAAAAAAAAAAGACAATTGCTTGCTTATTTGAGACATGGAAGTGGACGTAATTGGATTATTCAGGCCCTGGTCAGCACATTGGTTAACACCCCCAATTCTATATAGAGCACTAGAACTCAGACACCAGGGGAAAAAGGCAAATTATAACCAAAATCAAAGTGTACTTTCACCAGTGACGCAGTATGGCTCTCTTTACAGTCCTGTGTAAGCAGATAACTGCAAGACCTTGATTTGTCTTGGTATTGTATAAATCAGGCCCAAAAGTAAAATGATGCTCTTGGTCGTGTTTCTGACTATGTTGGACTCAAAGTCAGTGTCCTGGGAGGTTGAGGAAGGGCAGCAGGATCGGGTCTGAACGCAAAGCCTGAGCTCACCCCTCCCGAGCCGGCATCTGTGGCAGACGTTCCAGGTGACACCCAGGCCAAGCAAGGTCATCGGGGAAGGGTGAGCAGGTTGGAGGGGGACGGGGGGCTTTACCCTTCCAGAAGTGGAAGACTGCTTGCGCTCCTTTCTCACGCATAAAGAGGAGACGAACGGGGACTCAGCTGCAGTTCTGTGTTTTTCAAGGAAAAGAAGAAAGAGAGAATTCTCCTGCCAACCCTGAGCCAACATTTTGGCTTAGCTCTCGATTCTGAGCGGCACAGGAACCGGATTTTAGATAAAGAAGAGACGTTTCTGTTACCTTGCAAGGCAGGAAATGGTTTTTTGGTCCTGGGATTCCTCTTCTGAGTGTGTGGGTGTCATGATTTCCTGTTTCTTTTTTCTTTCTTTTTTTTTTTCTTTAAACTTTTACATTTAGAAAATGTATCTAATGCCCTATTTTTTTTTTTTTTTGTAAATTCCAACATAGAAATCAAAATGAGACTTTATTTTCTGGGTCTTGGAGAGATCATTTTGAATCTGCTTTTTGTGTGGCACGTCAAGTATACAATGCAAAATGCTTTTTTTCTTCTTGGAGGAGATTAACATTGCCAGGCTGTTCGACTCAGAAGACAGTTCAAACTGGCTGCTAAAATAAACACACAGGTTTGACAGCTGTGGTTTTTTCACTAATTCCACAAAGAGAGATAAATGATAGAGATCAAACCATCACATTGTTATTATTACTATTACTATTATTGAATATAATTTTTCCAAGAAGTGCTGGATTCTGCTCTTTAAAATGCCTTTTTGGGGGGAAGCATTATTTTGGTCCGTCTTTTTTTTTTTTTTTTAAGTGTTCAATAATTGTTACCTAGTTTTTTACATGACAATGTGAGTTGGGAGATTAATGAAATACCACAGTTCCCATCCAAGCATGGCTTCTGGAAATGCAGATTGCTGGGCCCGGCCCTGGAGTTTCAGGTTCTGTAGGTCTGGGGTGGGGCCTGGTGATCCGTATTTCCACCAAGTTCCCAGGTGATGCTGACACTGTTGCACCTGGGACCAGCCTTCAAGAATCGCTGGTCCAATGTAAAGGGAATCACACTGGCTGTCGGGGTCCTAGGATTCTGGCTTTTTCAAACTTGAAGATTCCCTGGATATTGTTGAGTCTAGGGATTGGCAGGCAAACTTTTTCTGTAAAGAGCCATGTAAGTAAATATGATAGGCTTTCCTGGTCTCCAGTGTAACTACTCAACTCCTACTGGACTCCCCTGTTACAGTGCAAAAGCAGCCATAGACATATGCGCACAAATGAGCATGGCTCTGTTCCAACAAAACTTTATTTGCATAGACAGGCAGCAAGCCAGACTTGGCCCATATCATTCACCAACCCTGGTCTGGTCTCAGCTATCATTTTACAGAGGGCAAGATGAACTTCCGGAGAGGTTAGCTGACAGTGACAATTACACAGGTGGTTCAAATGCATGCCACTTGACTACTGACCAGCTAGTTGACTTGATGCTTTACCATAAAGATAAGAAGGCATGTTAGTTATCTGTAGTTGTTTGCTAGGGCTGTTACGACAAGATAGCGCATACTGGGTGGCTTAAACAACAGAAGCCACTGGGTTGGTTTCTCCTAAAGTCTCTTTCCTTGGCTTGCAGACGGCCACATTCTTGTGTCCCCACATGGCCTTTTCTCTGTGCTCGGACATCCCTGGTGTCTCTTCTTTTTGTAAGGACACCAGTAAGATGGGATAAGGGTTCACCCTAATGGCTTCATTTTAACTTAACTGCCTCTTTACAGGTTCTGTCTCCAAATACAGTCACATTCAGAGGTGTCCTGTTGGTCAGGCCTTCAACGTATGAATTCGAGGGGGCGGAGGGGGCAGCACAATTCAGCCCATAACATTATCTATTGCTATGTAACAAATCACTGCAAAATATGGTGGCTTAAAACAAGAACACGTATTGTCTCCCAGTTTCTGGGCGTGATGCATCCCAGGGAGGCTTAGTCGGGTGCCTCTGCCTCACATGCTCTCGTGTTTGCAGTGAAGCCAGGGCTATGGTGTCATCTAATGCCCAGCTGGGGAAGGGTCCAAGTCTGCTCATGTGGTCCCTGGGGACTCTGTTCTTCGTGGGATGCTGGACTGCGGTCTCAGGGCCTGGTGGTTGACAGTGGAGCCCCACCTCAGTCCCCTGTCACCGGGGCCTCTTCACAGGGCAACTCACTGTGTGGCAGCTGTTCCGTCAGAGACAGCGAGAGAGGGAGCTAGGAGGAGCAGGTCTTTCTGTACCCCTCCCTCAGGAGGGACATCCTGTCATTTGTGCCACAGTCTATTGGTTACAAGCAAAGGCACAAGTCTAGTAAATATCAATGCTCAGTAAACTAGAGGGACCATCAACAGCTTGCAATGTGCACACACACACACACACACAGAGAGCAAAGAGTTATCTGGCCCAAAGTGCCCATGTTACAAAGATTGAGAAACCCTGGTACACAATGCTAAGTCATGTCTTTCTAGGCCTTCCCAAATCTATGGGAAAGTAAGCCAGCTCTGTTTTAAATTCAGTTTTGAGAATGTGGTTTTAGGCAAGGCATCTAATTTTTCTGCCTTGATTTCCCGTGTCTGCAAAATGGGAATGATCCTCTGTCATCTGTTACCCTTCTCTCTCTTCTCCCCCGAGAGCTGCTAATGAATGCTTGCCAAGGACTTTGAAGACTCTAATTACTGTTATCCCCAGGATATCAGCTCCAGATTGTAAGGCACCTGGGAGTCCCGCAGACGGGAGATACCGAGCACAGGGAGCCGGTCCAGTCCTTGTACTATTTATCGTTCTCCAAGGGCAGTATCAAGCCCTTAGGGTCGAATTACTCAAAGTCAAATTACTCAAATCAACTCTAGAATCTGAAGGAAACCAAGGGTTCTCACCATTAAATCACAGCCTTCCCCAAAGTCAGAGACACAGCACTTGAGCTGGGGGCTTCCAGGTGCCAGCAAATAAGATTCAGAAAACCGCAGCATAGAACCAATCTTTACTGATAGACCACTTGTTGCAGAATTCCAATAAAACGTGTAATAAAACTGGGGGTGCCTAAGTTTCTGAGTTGCCATCACAGTTCAATATACCAGAAAAACCTTTCCACTGCCTCCCATTGGCCTTTAAAAAAAATAAAGTTTATAACTGAGAGTCTGCTGGGTGACTACAAAGTTGTGTCCTCACAAAGTTGTTGCCGAGCAGGTGATAACCTGATGCTCGACACCTACACACTCACTTAAAGTGGAGAGGAGCCCCACCGCTGTCTTCACCTCCCATCACTGCGTCCCGACCCGGAGCACAGTGCTGTTTGGAAATGACGGCAGTCTCTAGGTCACAGGCCTGTAGGGATCAACCTATAAAACTCCACGGAGCACACGTCGCCATGAGAGCTGCGGTGGGAAGCCAGAAATATGAAGACATGTTGCCTGTCCTCATGGAGCATTCGACCGACCTAAGAAGTCACAGCTGGCATCGAATTACAGCCACCTCACACGCCGGACGCGTGTAAGCATTCACGTGAGTGGCATAGCTGATAAAGAGAAATCCAAAGGAAAGGACTCGGAATGGATTGGGCAGGCATCCTACGGTCAGGAAGCACAGGTAGGAGTTCTGGGAAGGAGAAGGAAGCAGCCCAAACATCAAACAACCCCATTAAAAAGTGGACAAAAGACGTGAACAGAAGCTTTTCAAAAGAAAATAGACCAATGGCCAAAAAACATATGAAAAAATGCTCAACATCTCTGATCATCAGGGAAATGCCAATCAAACCACAACGAGATATCACCCAACTCCAGTGAGCATGGCTTTTATCAAAAAGTCCCAAAACAACAGATGCTGATGTGGATGCGGAGAGATAGGAACACACATACACTGTTGGTGGGACCGCAAACTAGTTCAACCTCTATGGAAAGTAGTGTGGCTACACCTGAAAGAACTAAAGGTGACCTACCATTGATCCAGTAATCCCACTACTGAGTATTTATCCGAAGAAAAAAAGATATGTTATAAAAAAGACACTTGCACTTGA
>CAUYRT010043703.1:0-21518 GCA_963574885.1 Lepilemur ruficaudatus
GACTCTTAGCTTCTTAGGCTTTAATCAGAAACTCCAGTATGAGACCGCGGTGAGTTCCAGGATGTGGGGCTAATCAAAGAAATGACCTGACCACCAGATGGCAGTATTGCACAACGAGCTTTATTAGGTGTCGCTTGGACAGGTTTGCAAGAGTTATGGGAAGAGTCTCACATTGGGAGACCTTCCAAACACTGGCAGGGACCACCACAAAGAAGGGGACTAGGGCAGGGGAACTCTGAGAAAGAGGGGAATTGCACAGGAGGCTTATCTGTCTAGATGATATTGCTCAGCAGAGGAGTGGAGAATCTCTGGGTCAGAAAGCTACAAGGGGTAGCAGCCCTTTGAGGTCTTTTGTAGCTGTAGAGTGTGTTTTGTCTATGGTTAGCAGATGGTAGGTGAAGTTTTGTGGCTCATACGAAGCAGCAAGACTCTAAGTAGCTAAAACTATGACTATTTGAGCAACATGTAAAGCAATTAAATGTGTGAGAATTTGAGTTTGGCACCGGCAGGCTTTGAGCTAGCTGTGAAGAAGTAAACAACATAAAGACCAATGCAAAGACGTCATCTTTAACTCCTTTATATAAAAAAGACTTCTACTTTCACAACTTTCAAACTAATTCCAAGACTGATGATATGAAAGCCAATGTCAAGATGATGATGGTAATAATAATGATCGTGATGGCTACATTAATTAGATGAGGCCTACTGTGGGTCTTACATCAAGGATGCAGAGCAGGCAGCTTTGTCCCCTTTGTATAGAAGTCCCAAAGCCATCAATGAATCCATATTCAAATAGGTGATGGTTTTACTTTAAAATCTATATTTATCCACTACACACACAAAAATGGACATTCACATTAAAGTTAATGAAAATTTTCGGTAACTTTCCAGATAGAAATTTTTATCCCTCAGATGTTTTGTGCCTCTGAAAGAGAATCATTATTTAACTAATTCACAAACACTGATGGAATACTTTTGAGAACTGCCTTTTACTGATTTAAAATATCTCATTGTCATTGAAATACTATTGGATTGTGTTAAAATATGAAGAAAACATTAAGTAATTTTTATTTGTGTAAAACACTAAAAATAGAAAAGTAGTAATTACAAATGAAGTCCCTTGGTTTCTCTTTAAGAGGTAAAGATACGGCAAAGTGACTTAGCAATGTTGAAATATTCAGCATCCTAGACTATGTTACTGAATAAATCAATAATTTTCTATTCTTAGTGTATCAGCAAGAAAAAGTAATCGAGCCTCATGGGAATTTACAAAGCAAGCTGTATAACACTTCTGCAATGTTTAATCTCACAAATTTCAAATGCCATTTTTGGAAAGAGAGAATTGTGAAGTAATTAATTTCAACATGCTGTGGTGAGACTTGCAGGAAAGCATCAAAATCATTATTTAAAAAATAATAGAAAAATGCTAATATTACTAAATGTATGCATCTTCCCCAATGGCATAATTTTGAACATTTTTACCAGCCAAAGTGTGCTAAACTTACAATTACATTTCCATTGCTTTCATTGAATTTTTAAAAAGTATTGAATTAAGAATGAACCCATGAGTCTATAGTGATGAGCGGTGAGGTAGGGAGAGAAAGAAAGACAGAGACAGAGAGAATGACAGACAGGTTGAAAAGGAAGCTTCTTGAAAGAATGTTAATACAATGTAGAAAAATGATAGACTATGTGCATTTTGCAATCTTTAATGGGAATTCAGACAACAATCATCAATGGATGCTGTAACTATTGGGTAAAAAAGTTACTGGGAGTCAGGATATCCACACACTTTCAAAACCACACATTATTTACTTATCTATTATAATTATTTACTAATTACATAGAAGAAAACGTACAGTGGAGGAATTTAGCACCAATTCAATTAAATGGTCAAATTTAGTATCACCAATTGAGATACAAATTGATATTGTGTGTCTTCTGATGTGATACAATAAGAATCATACAGCATGAACAATCTGGTAGTTTTGCCCAAACAGGTAACCTAAATACAATTATGAGGAAATGATTAACAAATCCAGTATATGGGACCTTTTAAAAGATGGTTGGCCAAGAGTTGTTAAAAAGTCAATATTATGGAAAAGAAATATACTGAAGAAATTCAGAGAAACTATTATAGATTAAGAGAAGAAAGGGACAAAACAATCAAATGCAATGCATAAATATTGATTGGATTAGAAACAAAACAGTCATAAAATTCATTTGGGAGACCTTTGGGGAAATTTAAATATGGACTATATAGTAAATGACATTAAGTAATTATTATAAATGTTCTTAGGCTTGTTGTGGTTATAAAAGAGACTGTTCTTAATTTAGAAGAGGTAAAGTGAAATATTTAAAGGCAAAGTGTCATAATGTCTGCAACTTAAATTAAGATAATGTGACTAAGTGCTGACAATTGTTGAATCTAGGTAAAGAATATATGGGTACTCCTTTTTCTACTTTTAATACTTTTTTATAGGTCAGAAAATTATGGAAATCTAGAAAATATTTTATTGTTCTTATTATATTTCTTTGTATATTGTCATTGGATAAGCATGCTATTTATCCACATAACTTTAAAAAATTATTTTTCAGTCATTTTGTCTGTAGTGCAGGAAAACTGGAGTAAAAAATGTCTTCAGCATAAAACCAAATTATCAATAGGAATAGGAAATAAAGGAATAGGAAGTGAAGAGTTCAAAACTGTTATTCAGAAATTTTACTTGAATAGTAATTCTACCCTTTGAAAATCTACCTAGAATTAAATGTGTACGAAGTCAGGCATGATTTCTTATAAAAGCAAAGAAAACTTAGAAGAGCTCAAAATGTAGCCAGAGAGGGTTGGTTAAATAAATACAGAATGTACTTATAATGAAATACTATGCAGCTATTAAGATGATGCTGTAGATGAATACTCTGGCTCATGTTGCTCTCTTTCTCTAATATTCATGTAAAATCCACACACTGTATCAGTATTTTAAATTCAAAATTGATTGTATTTAATGATAAAATCTTTATCGTATTTTTTTGCTAAAAGCAAAAAAAAAATCTCAACAAATTTCATATTGAGAATTATTCTTTCTCAGAGGTGAGTGTGTGTATACATGTGTGTGTACGTTCAGATAGAAGTACCTGAATATTTTTTTTTTTTGAAACAGGGTCTCACTATGTCACTCAAGCTGAAGTTCAGTAGTGTGATCACAGCTCATTGGAGACTTGAATTTCTGGGCTCAAGCAATCCTTCTGTCTCAGCCTCCTAAGTAGCTGGGACTATAGGCACATGCCACCACACCTGGTTGAATTTTTTATTATTTTTTGTAGAAATGGGGTCTTGCTATGTTTCCCAGGCTGAATTCCGGGCTTCAAGCCATCCTCCCACCTTGGACTCCCAAAGTGCTAGGATTATAGGCACGAACCTCTGCACCCAGAGGTAACTGAGGTTTAATAGGGGTTATCCCTGATGGCTTATGGATGCTTTAAATTTTCTTCATTTTGACTATATGTATTTTCTAACTTTTTAACAATGACTGTTTTGCTTAATAATAAGATTAAAAATTAATATAAATAGGAGCTTGGATTCTTGATAAATACATGTGACACTCCCAACTTTAATCCCCTGTTATTTATGCCACTTTTATGTGCAGCTCCAACTTCTGCAATGTTTCTTATTACAAATAAGAGCGCCATCTCATTAACTCAAACTTTTATTTATGATCACCTAAAACTACCGCAGGATGAGTTAGGAGGCACTAACCCCAGCTAAGTTGCTTGATAGTAGATAAGTACAATTAACCATAGCAAAAAAGCATGACAGGCTGATTTCTGAGATGGAAAACTTCTCATACGGATGCATAAATCTGATACAGTAAAGCCAAATGCCTTTAGAAACAAATGACATTTTTAGCAAAGGCACTGTTTGTCTGCATAAAAACAGGTGCAATATTGAGAAACAAGTGGAAGAGATTTTTAGTGCTAGCAAAGAAGGGTTTGATAGTTTAAAGAAGAGCAATGCTGGGTATGACATAAAACAGCAAAATTCAGGGGAAACCTGAAATCACGGCAGAGGAGGCTCCAATTTACAACGAAAATTTTATCATTCTTCAGAAATTGAAAGTCCCTTGTAGCTAACATAGCTGAGTCACGTACTCAGTTAATGCAAATAAGAAAACATGAGTTGAAGACAACAGATAATCAAATCATGTTATTATCCTTGTGTCTTGGACAACTTAAATAAAATTACTTCGCTGACTTAATTTTACACTCCCTTCTCTGTCCCTCAGTGAATAATGTGCCATTTCATAGAATCTGAAGAAAGTCATGTTCACAGAGAAGTGGAACAAGGACCAATTATAAGCTTAATTGCATGTCTAACAGGGAACATCAAGTATCATCAGGAATCTTGCCAGAATTCCATTAAAGAGCTTTGGTTTAAGAGTCCGGAGAACTGAATTCTAGTTCCAGATTTCTGCCATAAAATAGCTACATGATCTGAGTCAAATCACCTTTTAAAAAATATTTTCATTTATTAATATATATAGAATACACTAGTCCCCATTTCTGAGATTTTCTAACTTTATAATGTCTTAAATAGATAAGAAAATACATGCTCCATGCATTTTTTTTCTTGAATTGCCTTCTCTACAAAAACCCATCTAGATCTCTTCCTACACTGAAATCTCCCCCAGGAATTAGATATTCCTTTCTCATTTGGTTAATGCAGGGCCTCTGAATCAATTCCCGAGTCATTGATTAATTCCCACTTTCTCAGAAATGAATGGAATCCCTGCTAACCATAAACATGCTTTATATCTAACGTGTTAAAGTGGTTTACTCTATCTATTTTGGCAAACATCATTCTTCAAAGGAGCATGTTGGTTATAGCCCAGTGTGTGTATTCACATTTAATTTTTAGTTCAAGGAAACTAAAGTATTTTTGTTCATTAAAAGGAGATAGAGCCAACTCTTCATTTTGTCAAAATTTAGAGTCAAAATGTTGCAAGCATATATTGAGGCTGATTGAGCATTGCAGAATTCTCTATATTTTCTTCAATAGGGGCTCCATTATTACATTTACTTAAATGTAATTTCTCTCTAAATATTTGTCCCTGTCTGTCAATATGAAACAATCTTTATCTTATTTGCTCACAACAGAAAATTGACATATAGGCCTTAAAATAATTGCTGTTTTACAGTTCCTGAATTCAGGCAAGATATTTAGATCCTTTATTTCTAAGCTTTCAGGTACACCTTTTTTTTATTTGACTAGAACTTTGGGAATTTCTCAGTGATTGCATATTTTAGTCATAATCATATGCATCTTCCTTTAAATAATAAGCTATATATGTATGTTTTCTATTTTTCATTAGATTGCATAATATTATCCAACTCTTTAAAACTACAAATCATCTTTAAAACATTTGTTTATTTGCCATAGTGTCAAACGTTTCCTCTATTTAAAAAAATATTTCTTTCTTCTTTTTGAAGTTATGTTCCAGATCTTTTTAAAGAAAGTCAGTATTTTAAGAATTAGACAATTATTATTACCACCAAATTGGAATTATTTTTGCCACTTTTAACACATTATTTTTTTATTGAGAGACTGTTTTTCTGTTTTATTACATTTTGTAGAAACTAAATGGTTTGAAGAATAGTTCCACTGGTATAAATGAAATCAAGCAAAAATACTTTGTCTAGTATTTTAAATAAATTATTTAGAATTAAAAATGGGTTTCATTTTTAGCCTGTAAAGTGAGAAAACTTAGGGACAGTAGAGAGGACATTTTCATATTTTACTTGGAAGTACCAAATAACTTCTTACTACTAATAATCAAGATCTTTTAATAGTGTAGCTCCTATTTCATAAGTGTGTATAAATAGCTCAGGACATCTGATACTATTATCCTGTCTTCAAAATGTATCGGTAGAGAATCCTTGGATAGATTTGTTAACATTCACAGATGGAGACCACTTTCAATAAATCTGACATTGAACATTTTGTCCCAGATAATGTTTTTTCAATTTGTTACTTAATAGCACAGTGGACATCTTTCAAAAGTACAATCAAAAGGAAAAGCTACCTTTGAAAAGGGTGTCTAAATACGTTTATCGTTTCTCTTTTTTCAGTGAGCTAAGTTCGAAACAGTTTATTTTCTGCTAGCATTCTCTAAATGAGCCCTATTTTCTAGAACCCTATTTTCTTCTTCCACATTTTAGTGAAACAATAGTGAGTTTATGTTATTGCCATTATCCATCTCATAAGCACACACTTTAGCAATTTGTTCCTTTTCCCTTGGGCTTAGCTGCAAAATTTCTTTCATCTGCCAAATTGGTAATAATATTAATGAAGTTGCAGGCTCCTTGATTGCAAATAAGCTTTCTTGTTTCCTAATAAGAAAAGTTGATCTGTTCCCTTAAAATGAAAGAGAATGTAATTAATTTTCACATTTCCTTGGCTAATGATCATGGAAGCAGTTGGAATTTGTAGTCCACTATCCTCTTCAATTCTCTTACTCTCCACCACGGCAGTTATTTTGATGTAGCAATAACTACCCAATCTATCTTGTTCACAAGGAGTGCACTGCACAGTAGGTGAAGCCAATGAACTGCAGGATGGCTTTATCCTTTCTTCCCTTGTTGCATATTTCATGGCCTTTAATGTAGCTCCATTCCTTGTTAAATGCATTCTCTAGGCAATTTGACAGATGGGACTGATTTTTTTTTGTGTGTGTGTTTATATGGTATTTTCAAAGCAAGAACAAATCTGCCTATTTCAAACAGTTTCTAGTTAGATTTCAATAAGCTGTTACATAATTTTGCTTTTTTTTTTTTGAGGGGGCTTGGGGATTGCTTTTGGTTAAATAGGGATTTAATATAGTAGAAATTCACATTTTCCAAAAAAAATTGTCACAACACATATTAAATATCAAACTATCCTATCAATAATTTTAAAAGATAAGTAACAATATGGTATACTATAATATGAAAAAGTAACAAAACTGCCACTAAATATACATCCCAAGTGACTTCCACCTTCCAATATCAGGTGGCTGATACTGTATTGAGCACCTACAGGGAACATGAAAATACACTGATAAAAATGGTTGACAGGATGATATAAGTGCATGTTGATTTAAATCCCTCCTGGGAGCTATTTTAACACCATTCTCACACTCAGAGCTGTCATATGTTACTAATTGCCAAAATGATTAACAGCTTTTATTTAACCTTTTTCTACATTGATTAGTATAAGATTGTGACACAATTTCATATTAAAAATTGTAGCCTGTTTATTTAGTGTCTTCTTCTAAGGAAATGTAAAGTCCCACAAAAAATATGTAAAACCACACTTTCATTCAGTCAGAGCCTGGAAATGATACATCAAGTTTTGGTTTATAATTTCTAAATTCCTTAACTGAGAGCTCCCACAGAAATCCTCCTATCTAATGGCAATTTATCTAGGAATAGTAATTCTGTAAAATATGGTTATTTTTTTTCACATAATGAGTATTAACGGGGATGGTTACAGGAATCCACTTAGACTTACATTGTCCCCTACAGTACCGGTAGGCTAAGAGTAACAACTCAATGAGAACAGCTAAAGAAAAAAGAACTACTTAGTTGGAGGACATATAATTAAAGGAAGCATCTATCTAAGAAGAAAATCTAACAGCAAAGGAGTCGAGTTGGCTAGAATACGGTGGTGGGGAAGAATTTGGAAGAGCATTAGTGGCTGCAATATTAAAAATCCTTTATGGTAAAGTATTTAACACATTGACTGCCACACTAGAAAAAATTTTTTCCCTTGGGCCCACAGTGTTTTATTACAAAAATGGAATAAAAACTTTGAAAACAAAACAATCCTTTCTAATTTAATGAAAAATTTGTAACTTTTTATTGTTTTCTGTGTGTGAGTTATATGCAACTTGAAAAATAGTTCTTGCAGCTCCCAAGGTGAAAAGATGTGTGAGTTACATCTGCTTCACGAGGACCTGGGCTCAAAAGTAGTGGAGTTAAATACAACTCATATGGCAGTTAATGTGTTAAAATAATAGCCTAGTCTTTACGTTAATTTTCTACACTCTCCCAGGATGCTGTGAGGCGCTGACCAATCCAGATCCCTTTGCAGGATGGAACCATTCATTCTCCCAGTTGCTGGAAATCTGTCGCTAATGGTGCACAGGTGCATTCCTCTTTAGGCACCGCCCTTCACTGAAGGGAATTACCTCGCCCAGTGTATACCCTTCCATACTGATTGAAATGCCCGTTTGCCTTGCCTCACTTTGGCACAACATTGAAGGGCTTTATCACTCCAGTGCCACTGTGCTAGGCTCTATTTGAAGCCTTTCTGGCAACCTGATTGTGGTTCAATTTCCCTCTGTTCCCAGCACTACCCAATAATCCTCCTGCACACAAATCTTTATCTTAGAGTTTGCAAGGAATCCAACCTAAGACACACTCAATTGCTTAACCTACATGGTTATGAAGTTCTCTCATAGGTCCCTAAAATATCTTAACCACCAGATTCTATGAACTCTTAGATTTCTTTTTGCTTTTATTTAACTCTGTTGACCATTTTATCTTAGCACTCTTTCCTTTTTTCGCTTCAGCAAACTCAGTTGACCCTGGCCCTCTCCCTACCTCTCTAAATTTTTAAAAATTTTAACCGAAGTTTTGCTCTCAATTCTCTTCTTACCTTGCTGTGTACTTTTTCTTGGGCAATCTCATTTATACTATATACTCACTGATACGGTACAGTCTCTAGTGTTTCATGGTAAACATTTCTGAATCTATATCTGTAGCACAGATCTCTGTCCTGTGTTTCAGAAACCCACATGGCATTTCTCTCTGGATGTCCTATGGCTGCTTCTGGGAGCCGTTCTTCATACCTCCTGCTATAATCACCAATCTATGCTTTACGCTGTGGCTAGAGGTGCCACATTTAATGCCATCAATAATGCTATTGTCATTGTTGTTGCTTTAAGAAGGAGTCCTTTCATTTCTATTTAATAAACCTATGACTCTGTAGGGTTTTATTATGGTGATAAAATTTTATGATGTTCTCTCCATCCAATTTCTCTCAGGAAAACTCTTTCCTCCTGGTAATGTGGGAGAAATAGAATGGTCTTTCAAGTCATACAGAAATAGACTGTAGTACTGATTTTCCCTTTAGTAACTGTGGTAAATGTTGAAAAATCACTCAACTAACTTCTCTGTACCTCAGTTTCTTGTCTTTCTTATAAGAATAGCATGAGTAGCATGAGTGCTAAGTAAGAAAATGTATATATAAATGTATCTAGACTACACAGAAATTACTCGATAAATGTGAATTTTCCTCTCTTCTACCTTCCTTTCCTGTCTAGGTTTATGGTTCCAGCTACAGGTTAAACAACTAAACTCAGTTCCTCAATTCCAGCTAGAAAGTGCTCTCCAGACCATAGATAGGATAATTTAGGAATATAGTCAGAAGGGCACCACAGCATCAGAGATTTGTCTGCCTGGTATCAGAACACCTGAGGGCATAGAAGCCGAGTTGCAGGCTCATGCAGAGCTCCCCAAAACAGCACAGGTCTGGTCAGGAGCTTGTGGTGTGCAGCTGGAGTCATCTCTCTCTGCCCATCATGGCCCTAAGAGTCAAGCATGGTTTGCACCATCTTCCATGCTTGCCTCCAGCTTCCCTCTCCAGTATTGACTACTTTGTGGCTCAACCAAGTTCCTATAACTTTATTTCCTCACATAATATTCAAAACATTTAGGCACCTAAGTTACATGTTGGCATTTTGGTGCCTACTCAGAATCTGAAGAATCTTTTCAACAATTTCAGCTTTTAGATTTTAAATTTCTACCTTTATAAATGTCACCTCTAGCTTGTAAGAACTGGTTTTCAATTTGAGGTTAATCTTTATAGACATATTATTTAAAATTTTTCTTTGTCTATCAAACACAATGACTGATGTATTCTCAGTAGGATATGAACTTAGGAATGGCTTGGGGTTAGTACAGTTGACCCTTGAACTGCACAGGTCCACTTATGTGTGTATTTTCTTCTGCCTCTGCCACTCCTGAGACAGCAAGACCAACCCCTCCTCTTCCTCTTCCCCCTCAGACTACTCAATATGAAGATGATGAGGATGAAGATGTTTATGATGATTTACTACCACTTAATGAATAATAAATATTTCTCCTTCTTATGATTTTCTTAATGACATTTTCTTTTCTCTACCTTACTTTATTTTAAGACTACACTATATAATATGTATGTATAACATAAAAATACATGTTAATCAACTTTTTATCTTATAGGTAAGGCTTCCAGTCAACAGTAAGCTATTAGTAGTTAAGCTTTTGGGGAGTCAAAGTTATTCATAGATTTTCGACTACACCAGGGGTTGGTGCCCCAACCCCCATGTTGTTTAAGGGTCAATTGTCTTTTTTTAATAGTGTACATTTATAATACTTTAAGGAAACTAAATATATAAATCAAATAAATAAGTAGCTGATTATTTATAGTAATAGTTCAAGAGGATTTATTTAAAAGTAGCAAACTCCCATAGTACAGTGAAATGATTTTATTTGCAAAAATTCAGTAACCATACAACTGTACAATATTTGTGGGTCTCTCTGCCACCCACAAGTATAAGTCTCTGTGACTTCTCATCTCAAAAGAGAAACAGCCTCCTGACTGAGTTCTACGTCTGTTTCTCCCTATTCCAATCCATTTCCCACATGGTTGTGGTTCCTAAACTATCACTCCCTTGCACAAAACAAAAACTTTCATGAGGGTGTAGATTTAATCCATTTTATTTACTGCTACATCCCCTGCACCCAGAACAGTGTCCAGCATATGGTAGATGCTCAATAAACACTGGTGGAATAAATAAATTCCAGTGTTAAAAAAGCATAAATTTGTCCACTTTGTATAATTTTATACTTTTTTATTCTTTGTAAACTATGAATGACAATTTTTTTCAAAAATGTTTAGAATAGGTTTATAAGTTCCAAATGCAAATTCTGCTTTAAGTATACCATCTGTTGAAATAAATTTGTCCAATTTGATTTGTATTTCTTGATTATCAAATAATTATTATACGTAATGTTTATTATGTGCTCATGTGTCCTGTTCTTCTTATTCCAATCAATTTCTCATCTTGTTCTCACATTTATATTTCATATGACTAGCTCATCACTCCCAAAGGTGTGGGTTTTGTAGTTTTGTTTGCTGCTTTATTCCCAACATCAAGACAATCTTAGAAGGCAAGTGCAATTATTATTCCCATTCTTTACAGATGAGGAAACAGAATCAGTGAAAGATTAAGTAATATGGTCAATTTTAAATAGCCATAAATGGTAGTGCTGAATTTTAAACTCGACTATCCACCTAAAGAACATGTATTTTTAACCAGTAGGCCCTACTGCTTCCATGACTTATATAGCTCTTTTATCCTTGATGCCTATTTGCAATGAACTGAATTTTTATGTATCTCCATATTTCTTATGTCAAAATCCTAACCTCCAAGGTAAAGTATTAGGAGGTAGAGCCTTTGAGAGATGATTAGGTCATGAGGGCTCAGAGCCCTCATAAATGGGATTATTGTCCTTATAAAAGAGACCTTAGATATCACTCAACTCTAGTAATAATAGCTTTTATCAAAAGGCCCCAAAACAACAAATGTTGCTGTGGATGCGGAGAGGTGGCAACATGCTTACACTGCTGGTGGGACTGCAAACTAGTGCCATCGCTATGGAAATTAATATGGAGATACCTGAAAGAAGTCAAAATAGAACTACCATTTGACTTAGCAATTCCACTGGTAGGTATTTACCCACAGGAAAAAAAGACATTCTATAAAAAAGACATCTGCACTCGGTTGTTCATAGCAGCACAATTCACTATTGCAAAGATGTGGAAACAATCTAAGTGCCCATCGATACATGAATGGATTAATAAAATGTGGTATATGTATACCATGGAGTACTACTCAGCCATAAAAATGATGAACTAATACTCCTTGTACTATCCTGGATGGAGCTGGAACCTATTCTTCTAAGTGAGGAATCACAGGAATGGAAAAACAAGCACCACATGTACTCCGCATTAAATTGGTGCTAACTGATCAACATTTAAGTGCACATTTGGAAGTAACATTCATAGGGCATTGGGCAGGTGGGGGGTGATGAGAAGATGGGTAAATTCACACTTAAGGGGTATGGTAAGCAATGTCTAGCGGTTGGGCATGCTGTAGTTTGACTTGGGCAATGCAAAGGCAATATATGCAACCAAAGTGTTTGTGCCCCAGTAATATTCTGAAATTAAAAAAAAAAAAAAGAAAAGAGACCTTAGAGATTGCCCTGCCCCTCTGTCATGTTACAGTGAGAAGACACTGGGGTTGCAGCTGTCCATGAGGAAGGGAGCCCTCCTTACATCCCAAATCTGCTGATGCCGTGATCTCTAACTTCACAGCCTCCAAAACTGTAAGAAATAAACTTCTATTATTTATAAGTCACCTAGTTTATGGTATTTTGTCATAACATCCCAAAAGGAAGAGGATATTTTCTCCCACTGTAACTTATAAAGAATAGAAAGGTCCCTAAATATCACATGAGCTGAATAGTAATAAAAATGAAGCTTTAATTTCCAAATTCTCTTCCTAATATTTTGTGGGGCTGTCCAGTAAAACATAGAGAAAAGTAAGAAATAACTTAAGAGTACTTCTGGCAACCTAATTGGAATCAGAAAGATTTTTGAAAAAGCTGTATTTCTTTCTTATTTTTGTTATTTTGAGACGCCTTTTTCTTTTAATCTGTTAAATCTGAAGTCAGGTTGTACTGCTTTTTGTTTATTGACACTTCTTATCTAGAAAATGATATATTCAGAATAGCTGCACTTAAGAAGTGATCTATGTATTCCACATTAGATATACGATGTTCCCTGATTATAAAAATGGACTTTTCCACCAATCATAGGTGGAGATTTAGGGAGACAGATCTCCTGTCATTATAATATACAAGAACTACCTATGTCCAGAAAATTAAATGACGATATACAATAAATGTAGAAGAATTATGGCAGAAGCTAAATAGTTAATTCCATTGCAAAAACAAAAGATGTATTTTGCCTAACATAACTAAATAAAATGCCAAAAACTAACATAAAAATCAGATTTTAGCTGGAGAAAATATCTGCCAGGCTTTTGAAAGAAAAAAATACATTTCTATATATGTATACATAATCGAAGAGCAATTATAAAGTCATAAGAAAAAGCCAACACAATAAAAACAATAGGCAAAGGGTATCAATATACAATTTACAGAAAAGCATATGACTAATATAAATATGAAGCAATGTTGACTATCTCTAGTAGTCAGGAAAATGGAACTGGAAGTAACTCAGATATTACTTTATACCAGTAGAATGAGGAAAATGAGAAAAGAGTGATTACAACCTACTTCTGGGTTGCAATGTGGGAAAAGGATGTTTACCTGCATAATCTTGTGTAAATGTAAACCATCACAGCTTTTCAGTGCATTATCATCTATTGAATTTAGGAAGTCATACTCACCACATTATGGATAATGGTAAAAATTGGAACAAGCTCTGTAGAGGAAAATCTTACAAAATCTACCAAAATTACAAAAAGGCATATCACTGTCTTCAAAAATTCCATTTCTCCTATGATATACTTGCATAGATGCAAAATAATCTTGCATATAATCATTTAGAGTAGCACTGTTTATGACAGCAAAAGACTGGAAGTGATATAAACCCATGCAATATACTACTAGGAGTTACAAAAAATGAAAATAAAATAAGAAACTTCTTTATGAACAGATGTGAAATTGTCACCAATATTTTTTATTAAGAGGCAAAGCAAGGTATTGAACAGTCTAAATATGTTATGATTTCTATGGAAAATAAGAAAAATATGCATGTGTACATAGGCTTACATATGTGAAAAATATCTCTGGAAATTCATACAAGAAATTGATAATACCAGTTACCTCCCTCTGGAGAAGAAAATTGGTTGGCTGGGGATAGAGTCAGGTGCAAGATTTTTTTAGTTTATATCATTTAGAAACTTTTGATTTTTTAACTATATGAGCTATATCATCTATTAACATTAAAAATAAATTTTTGCACATCAATGTAAATGTATTTAATGCCACTGAACTTTATACTTAAAAGTAGTTAAAATGATAAATTTTGTCATATATGCATTTTAGCATAATAAAATAATTTTTTAAAAAACTACTCATTTCTCCACAAACCTGTATGTGGGTATATATTATACCTTTGGAAACAAATGTAAACAAAAAATAGGATATATTCAAGTTAGCTCATATACCTTTATTTTAGGTGACAAAAAATTGGAAACAGAGTAGATTGTCCCTGAGCAGAGGATTGTTCAATAAAATTCATCCAGATATAGAATCTATGCAGTCATCAAAGGGAATACATTATGAATGGGTAAACTATGGCACATCCATACAATGGCATATTATTCAGTGCTAAAAAGAAAGGAGCTATCAATCTGTGAAAAGACACTAAAGAAACTTAAATGTATATTCCTAAGTGAAAGAAGTCAATCAGAAAACGCTACATACTTACTCTATGATTCTGCCACTAAGTGGCCACGTGATCTGAGTGAAATCACCATTTAAAAAAATGTTGGATTAAACAATGTTTGATTCCAACTATGTGATAGTCTGGAAAAGGCAAAACTATGGAGACAGTAAAAAGACCAGTGGTTGCCAATGATTAGGGGCAATGGAGCACAGAGAATTTTTAGGACAATGAAATTATTCTGTATGATGCTATAATGGTAGATATATGTCATTATACACTTGTCAAAATCCATAGCATATACAACGCCAAGAGTGAACCTTAACATAAACTATGGACTTTAGATTATAATGATATTAATACATTAATGTAAGTTCATAGATTGTAACAAATGTACCACTCTTGTACATTCTTGATAGTGGGGTGGCTGTGCATGCACGGAATTAGGTGGCATATGGGAATTCTCTGTACTTTCTGCTCAATATTTTGCAATAAACCTAAAACTACTCTAAAATATAAAACATATGTAAAAAGGAATTCTAAAAGCAATTTTAAAAAGAGAAGGAAAAAAAGAACACATCAAACTAGTTGGCCTGTAAAGGTTTCCATGATTTATTTATTTTTGTCTTGGTATTTTTTCTAATAAAAATTTTTTAATTGAGGTGTATATATTTAGGTTTACAGTTTGATGAGTTTTGACAGACATATATAATTGTGTATCACTGCCTCAATCAAGATATAAAATATTTCAATTATCCCCCCAAATTCCTTCATACTCCTTTATGGTCAATCTCCTTCCCCCAGCCTCAGCCCTTGTCAATCACTAATCTGGTTTCAGTACCTATGGTTTTGATCTTTTATGAAATATCATATAAATTAAGTATTTAGTTTTTTGTGTCTGGATTTTTTTAGTTAGCATAGTGGTTTTGAGATATATCCATTTTGTTATATATATCAGTAGTTGGTTTCTTTTTATTGCTGAATAGTTTTCCAAGTATGGATGTACAATGATTCATTTATCCATTTTCTAGTTGAGGGATATTGGGGTTATTTCTAGTTTTTTGTGATTATGAATTAAGCTATTATAAAATTTGTGTCCAGGTCTTTGTGTGGACATATATTTTCATTTATTGTGAGTAAATACCTAGGAATGGGATTTCAGAGTTGTATAGTAAGTATATATTTAACTTTATAACTAACTGCCAAAATATTTTCCAAAGTTGATTTTTATGATTTATTAAGTAGAAAAATGTGATGAAAAGAGTAATTTAAATAAACTCTCACACATAGGAAATTAGAATGGTAATTGGCAGGAAAGGAGTAGAAAACGGAATAAAAGAAACAAATGTTAAAAAAGAGAGCTACAATAACAACATCACATATATTATGACATATTTTTGCACATATATGCAAAAATGTTGCCATTATACAAAAAATAATGCAAGAAAAAGTAGTTTCTATAGTACCAACGTTCCTACAGAGAGCAACTAGAAATGCCAGATAAATTTAAACACTCATCTATTTTAATGCATCAGAGAACTGCGGAATCTACAAGGCTAGTTGGGCTAAGTTTCCAGAGTGGGAAGAACTGAAGAAAGATAAGCTAAGCATCAGAAGCCTCCTTTTCCTGGAGACATTTGCCAATTTTGAGAAAGAAGATAGAGTTTTGAATCTGGGTGGGTTTAGTTTGATCAGAATGCCACAATTGGGGAAAAGCTAAATAAGAGGAGCTGTATGTGGCCTTGTGAGCCTGGAGTGAAAATTGAAGAATTGAGCAACTTCAATAATACCGTCTGTCTCTCCTGTAAACCATTTGCTGTATTCTGATGCTTTGTGACACAGAAAACCAGAGTTTTAGCTAAAAACCTCTGAAATGCAGAGCAGAATAATCTCTCTTATTGATAAAGATTCATTGGAGGTAGAATAATGGTGAACACACAAAGCTTTCAGCTGAAAATTCTAGAAGCTACATTTTAGAAAGAGGGGACAAACAGAGATAGACTTAGGCATCCAGTCTCCACTTATCTCAGTACCTGAAAGAATTAGGTGGAACATCTTTTCTACTTTATTTGCCTAGACATTTTCACCTGGAGACTGTAAAATTCTGTATACTCAAAGACTATTATTCAATGCAAAATTACTTAAACAGATAGGTCCATAATGGCTGCCATGAAAAATTATAAGTATGTGAAGTAATCCATATGTTAATTAGCTCAATTCAGCCATTCCACATATATGAGGACAATACTTTAGAAAGTATATGAGTGGAATAGTGAACAAGATGCCTTGTCTAGACACACCAGCTGCCAGAGCATCTCAGTAGGAAGTAGAAGTTTTAGATGAAAGAGAAAAATCAAAAAGACAAACAGAGATTGGGTGTGGATTTGAGGGAAGGGTGCTAGAACATTCAGGAGACTCCATGGGAAGAAGCTGTGGAGCAGAGCAGGAAGGAGCAAGGTATTGGCAGAGATCAACCCCCAAGAGGCTTGGAATTCAGTGAAAAGGGTAGGTGGAGCAGTTCGTTTCTCCCTCCCTCACATCTCTGAGAGTTGGCAGGTTCCCAAGCTGCTGGAGAGACTTTCAACCCACACAAGCCCAGAGGCTGCCACTGCCAGTGAGCTGGGAGCGTCTTGTGGACAGGGCACCAGGCTCCCAGCTCCTCTGGGGCACCTCCTGTCTCCACAGATCCCCGCCAGGACGTAAGATGCCATATTGCTTCTCCACCCACTGTGCGCCTTTGCCCTCGCTAGGAGACTCCAAATCCTCAGGTTTCATCTTGCTGACTCCCACACAGACATTTCCCAACTCTGGCCCAGACTAGAGGGGCCACAGGGATTCAGTGGGTCCCAGGTGATCTGCATGACTCCAGTGCCTAGACATTCTGAGTGGGTGGCCTCCTACAGTAGAGGACAGACACAACCAGACTGCTAGCTTTCTTCCATTCCGACTATTTTCTTCCCTTCCCCTCCCCAACACATGGCTGCTGAGATAGACAATTGAGGCATCACACCAAGGCTTCCACAGAGAGTGGAGCTTTGATCTTTCCTCTTGGGGTCCTGTAGCAGAATAAGGGATGCTCAGACTGTGAGCATCCTGTCTGCTAGTCCTCCCTGGTACTGCTTGCCTGGCAACTCCATCAAAATAGGGCACACTCTGAGGTGGAGGGACATTTAACTTGCTTAGACACCCCATGGGCAACTTGAGACCAGCACACCTCTTCTTGGCATGGTCAAGGATTGATCTTTGGGAACCCAGGGATGCGCTCACAGGCCAGATCACATACCCGCAGGTCATGACCCCATTGCTTGGGGACAACAAAGGGAGATTTGTGAATTAGTTTTGGGAGGCAAGGGAGCCCACATGGGCAGAACATGGGGGAGGGTGTAGTGTGGGTCCTAGCTGAAGTATGTTCCCAGGGATCCCCTCCCACCACATCCCTCCCACTGAAGAATTCCCAGGGATCCCTCCCACTGAGGGCTGTGCTCTCAGTTCAGGCCAGGATCCTGGGTAGGGAACCTCCTGGCCTGCATCACAGTCATGAGGAAACTCAACTGATTGAGCTCCTGCCTGCCACCAGATGCTGGGGGAAACTATGGAGCAAAGGAGAGTGGAGAGGAGTGAGGCTTGTTCCAGACTGCTAGACTATGAATGTCAGATGCTCCCCACAACACACAAGCAGACGTTCTGGCTGGTGGGGTCCCTTCAGTACCTCCCTGGCAGTGTTGCCCAGAAGCTGGTAACAGACCTTGGACCCCTGACAAAAAAGATACCTCCCCAGCTTCTGTGTAGCCTGAAGGCAACCTCATCCAACCCAAGCCGACCAAGCCTCACTCCCTCACTGGCCTCTACAGTGGCAGGGAATAAGGGCTCACCTGAAATTCCAGAGCCCTGACCATCACCTGGTACATTTGAGTGCTTCTCCTAGAACCAGTCACAGGACCCAAAAGCAACACTGCAGCTTGTTCCTTCTGGCAAGCACCACCTACTGACAGGGGGGTCAATTTGCATACACTTTATAGCATTTAGTGACTCAGTCATACAAGGTGTGGTTAATCCTCACCCATAAGCACCACCTACAGTGTCAGAGATTAAACTGGGCATGCCATTACAACTCACACTGTTAAGAAGACCAAAGGGCTGGAAAAAGAGAAAGGATTTCAAAGACCATGTCTTCCCTCATTAAAGAGAGGCAGAGAATGTATTCATTGACATAGCTCACCACTCCTATAGCCTACAAATAACTAACAACTGAGAAAACCACCAGATCAAGGATATGTATTACCAAGGCATCCATCCAGAACCTAGATAGCCATCAAAACACCCACAAGTATAGGCAAAGGTTCTTAATATATGCTATAAGGTGTGGCATATATTGACCTATATGATCAAAGTGAGGGGAAAAGGCCATATCTAAACAAAAGAAAACCTGTGCTCACTTCAGCAGCATATATACTAAACAAAAGAAAATCCAAAAATAAGAAGCAACAGCGGGTCCAGATGAAAAGGAACCAGTGAAAGAATTTCAGAAGTATGAAGAATCAGAGAAAAAGGGGACACCCCTAAAAAGGGGACACCAGCTCTCTAGCAATGAAAACCAACCAAAATCAGAATATTGAAATCATAGATACAGAATTCCAAATATGGATTAAAAGTAAGTTCAATGACACACGAGAGAAAATTGAAAACCAACACAAAGAAGCCACAAAAAAATTCAGGAAATGAATGAAAAATTCACTAAAGAAATAAAATTATTGAAAAAAAAATCAAATAGAACTGAAAATGAAAGATTCATTCAGGGAAATACAAAACACATGAGAAAGTCTTGAGAATAGACTAGACCAGGCAGAAGAAAGAATCTCAGAGCTTGAAGACAACCCCTTTGCATTAAATAAGTCAGTCAAAGATAAAAAACAGAGAATTAAGAGAAAGGAACAAAGCCTACAAGAACTATGGGATTAGGTAAAGAGGCCAAACAAAAGAATTATAGACATCCATGAAGGTGAAGAAGAAAACACACAAGGGTTGAAAAACCTATTTGAGGGATTGATTGTGGAAAACTTCCCTGGTCTTGCTAGATATTTTGAAATCCAGGTACAAGAAGCTGAACAAACACCTGGGAGATTCCTCACAAAGAGGAAATCACCACAACACACTGTCATTAGACTAGCCAAAGTTAACCTGAAAGAGGAACTCCTGTGAGCTGTAAGGCAAAAACATCAGGTAACTTACAGAGGAAAATCCACCAGGCTAACTACAGATTTCTCAACTGAGACCTTATAAGCTAGAAGGGATTGGGGCCCCATCTTCGATCTTCTTAAACAGAATAATGGCCAGCCTAGAATTTTGTATTCTGCAACACTAAGTGTCTTATATTAGGGAGAAATAAAGACTTTTTCAGACAAGCAAACAGTGAGGGAATTTGTCAAGACCAGACCTGCCCTGAAGGTAGTATTCCAATCTGTATCACACATCAATCAGCAAAACAGAAACCCACCACCATAAAATCACCTCAAAGCTAAAGTTAAGAGCCCATATATGATAATGGCACAAGAGTTAAAACAAAGCAATAAGGTTCTACCAAACAGGATGAACAGAAATATATTCTATTTATCAATTCTTTCAATAAACATGAACTGCTTGAATTTCCCACTTAAGAGACATAAGGTGGTTGAATGGATAAAAAAATATAAGCCAAGTATCCACTCTCTCCAGGAAACACATTTAACCCACAAGGACTCATTCAGACTCAAGGTTAAGGGGTGGGAAAAAAATATTCCATGCAAATGTAAATTTAAAAAAAGCAGGTATATCCTGTAACCTGGTCATCAGACCGTTACCTCCGCTTCCAGTCCTCTTCCCTGCTAGAGGCTGAAAGACGATAGAAGCAGTCTTTCAGATTATGGTTCATAATCCAGTCCCAGAAACTCTGATCCTTGACAAAGAACCCAGATGAGAAAGAACCAGCAAAAGATCACAGGAAACATGAAGGATCAGAGAGAAAAATCGCCTCCAAAAATAAATTCTCCATCATCACCAACTGATAGCAACGTACTTGATACGATTAATCTGACAGAGGAAGATTTCCGAATACAGATTGTTAGAAAACTCAATGACATTGAAGAGAAAATTGATTCCCAACATAGAGAAACCACAAGAACGATTCAGGAAATGAATGAAAAATTCTCCAAAGAAATTGAATTGATAAAGAAGAATCAAACAGAAATCTTGGAAATGAAGGAAATATTCAAAGAGCTCCAAAACTCAATGGAAAGTCTTAAGAACAGGATGGACCATGCTGAGGAGAGGATTTCTGAGCTTGAAGATTATGCATATGTGCTAAACAAATGAGAAGATGAAAGGGAACACAGAAACAAGAGACAAGACCACAGTTTACAAGAAGTATGGGATTATGTAAAAAAAAACCCTAACCTACGGTTGATAGGGGTGCCGGAGGGGGCTGAGGACCACTCACAAGAGCTGGAAAATGTATTTCATGAAATACTAGAGGAAAATATGTCAGGCCTAGCCATAAATCTCAATATTCAGGTACAAGAACCACACAGAACTCCAGGAAGACTCAACATGAAAAGGAAATCACCTCGTCACGTGATTATTAGGCTGAACAAAGTAAATGCAAAAGAAACAATCCTCCATGCAGCCAGAAAAAAACAACAAATAAACTTCAAAGGCAGGCCTGTCCGATTAACTGCAGATTTCTCAGCTGAAAATCTACAAACCAGAAGGGACTGGGTGCCTATCCTTAATCTTCTAAAACAGAATAAAGCCCAACCTAGAATTCTTTATTGGGCAAAATTAAGTTTCATCTATGAGGGAGAAATAAAGTCCTTCTCAGAGAAGCAATCTCTGATGAAATTTACAAAGACTACACCTGTCCTACAGGAAGTTCTTAGACCAGCCTTTCACACCAAACAAGGCAATAGGCACTCTTCAAAGTAAA